>DWTR01000294.1:0-10095 GCA_018244935.1 Ardaris minthe | reverse complement strand
ATTTCAATATTAAATAATTCAAGTTAGACTAGTTCAAGTTATCACTTCTGTCGGGCGTTACGAGAAGCACACTTTTTTTTAAATATTTGTTATAAATGTATTGCGGCAGAGACTATTGCTACAAATTCATAAAAGAACCAGATATATAATAAAGTTTAGAATTGCTCTGCAACAGCAGTTATATTACAACATTCCGCGCGAAACGTTCAATAATTTTCTGTCGTTCTGTGAAACAATACAAATTTAAACACGTATAACGCGAATCGTAAAACCTGTGTAAATTCTGACCTAATTACAATAAAGACGGTGTCTCGATTAAATTTCGCAGATTAATGTCTCGTTTATAACATCGTCGACTTTGACGATGTTTATCACAGGGCGTTTATTATCAAGTAATAAAAGTCCGGCAAGGCGACAACTTAGGGAACCGTAAAAAACATCTTTGCGACTGAAATTAATTTCTTACAGTGCGACGGGAAGAGCAATCTTTTGCATTTTCATTTTCTTTTCGGATAGTTTCATTTGACGAAGATTTTAATAGCACGAACAATTTTCATAGAAGATGGATTTTGTTGGACTTCGTTGAAACTCTCACTGAACCAAAAGAAGGGACAACAAAGTTAAAATTAATTGTTTACGTAGTGTGAATTTTATTGAGGTTCATTATTGATCGTATTGCCATACACAACAATGTTCACTGATACCTGTGTTTTTAATTTTAAATGTAATATTGTATTGTTATTTCTAACTTCATAGTTCCGTTTACGTTTCATTTAAAATTCTATTGTTACCGCGTTTATTTCTGTTTCAGAACCAACAACAGAAATAATAGGTGGCCCCGATCTCTACATTGATCGGGGCAGTACTATTAACTTGACATGCGTAGTCCTCTATTCCCCGGAACCACCTGCTTATATATTCTGGAACCACAATGAAGCGGTAACCTTACTAATTTGTAAATCGTATTGTTTAATTTTTTACCAGCTTTTCCGTTTTGTTTTTGATGATCTTAATTATTTATTAATGAATATTGTTTACATATATGTAATATTTCTTTAGATAATAAGTTACGACTCTCCAAGAGGAGGCGTTTCGGTGGTGACTGAAAAAGGAGAGACAACCACATCGTTCCTGCTCATTCAACAGGCAAGACCTTCAGACTCCGGGACCTACCAGTGCAATCCAAGTAACGCTCAGTCTAAAAGCATCGTAGTCCACGTACTAAATGGTGAGTTGTAGAGTATTTTTCCGTACGAGATTTTCGTAATCCTTGAGAAGTCTCTATGTCATGACTTAAAAAATGTTTAAGTTCGCATCGAATTGGATAAACAAAAAATAATGTAATAGAATGAAAAAGAAATGTTATAAAATAAATTATTGAAGTTGTCAGTATGACTTCAATAATCAAACCTTTAAAACCCGTTAGCAATCACTTTAGCATAAAACTCGTGATATCAAATACTCCCGACATCACTATCCGAGGAGGTTACCGATCATCTTGATAAACGACCCCTCTGAAATAACGGAAGGGAAATATAATTTAGAAAATCCTCCACTCGAAAAAAGCTTGAACGGCTGCCATGACCATTAAAACAGCGACAACGATGAATCAAATAAATGAAACGTTAAGACACGGTCGCTTGAAATAGGTGAGTTAATAATGTTTATTAGTAACAATATTATAATTAGGCGCGGCCTGTTGCGAGGTGCGTAAAATGAAACGACGTGTTAATAAAAAATTCTTTTAAACGCCCTTGATGAAAGTCACAATCTTGATAAGCAAAGCTTGAAATGGTTTTAAAACGGTGACGCTAGTCGGTCAGAATTCTAATTTATTTAGCGAGGCCAATGGCTTTTGAAATGAATTGTTTAACGTAATCCATTTTCATATAAAGGACGGTTATAAAATTGTATTACAGTAGACTAGTCAGAGTCGGGTATTTGGGGATCAGTTTTGTTTATTAAAGATCTGGATGGATAGATACGTTTTATATAAATTATCGAATAGAAAGTCGCTCGAGACTTACCAAAGTCATGACTCTTATCTAGCGTTCACGTCAGCACAATAGTGCTTTAGATTTGATACTATAAGCCGTTTATATTAAAATAGAACGTGATCAGTCTGGTGAATGCTTGTAAATTCTATGCTTACGTTCATGTTTGTTAAACGACTTTGTATCCAGAAAGTTTTTCTTTTGAATAAAATTTTCTCTACGCTGTTTATGAAAGTTCGAATCGTTTATTGCATTAGGTAATTTTGCCTTTTTATTATGATGTTCATAAGTTATAAAATTATTGTAAACGTTCATGTTGTTTGCTTTTTATTTTAAAAAGCCCTTTATCGTATTTCAATGACAGACATTGTAAGTGGGTAGGAGTGGTATTAATTTTAAATCTATATTGCAGGTACTTTTATTGCTTGTCATTATATTACTACCACATTGAAAAAGAAAAACTATATAATATTGTCTACGATATAAAATTTTATTTAATTATGTCAAAATCCATTTCAAATAGATTTTACTACCGCTTGAGAGAATGTGTTAGTATTATTAATGGTTTTATTTATATTGTTTTGAAACCCTGTATCGGGATTATTGAGAGCAGTTTTAATTTTTGCCAAAGAAGCAAATTCGATTTTCCCTTTATCAGGCGAGTATCCTGCGGCAATGCAACGCGGCGGACAAGCATTTGCTCCGACATCAGCCACGCACTGCCTGGTCCTGATCATCGGTCTTCTAGTGGCGCTATCCTGACATACACCGACCATCCTCACAATGTAAATATAATTTTACCTAATTTTGCTGCTTACAATGATGCTTGTGATACAAAACCTATCATACATCGTAACCATATTCCAACAGACGAAGACGAAATAACGCAAATGACATTGTAAGCAGACAAAATGGATTCGCTATTTCATAGTGTGGGTTGTGTTATGTACCATATAAATTTAATAAGTCTCTGAGCAAGTAGACACGCTTGTTTCGTATAGAACTGTATATAACGTATTTTAAGATATTAATAAGCGTGGCGTATTGGTTCTTATCACGAAATTAATAAGGCGGTTGTTACATCTTGTTTTCAATTCTCAAATCACTCTATGTATTGCGGAAAGGCGATCTTGTATTTTCGCACAAGTGGAACGGCAATGTTGAAAATTTGTTGTGGAAACTCAAAATGTTACAGTCTAGATTTGAGATTATGGATAAAAGAGCTGCTAAATAGATACATTGTGGCGATTACGAATATATGGCATAAGAATGATCAAACAGCTGACAATACTATATTAACACAAATGTTTAGACAAGGATGTACATATATAGTAAAGAGTAAAGATATACGATTCATTCTATCTAGCTTTACTCTATCATAAGAGATGTAAAGTGTAAGTAATGATCTAGTGTTCTCTAAGTGAGTTCACTCAAAAACTCTGTAAATACTGTAAAGTAGGTTTTTGTTTGGGTCATTTGTACACGGACGGGTATGTACAGGGAGAACACGTCAGTGATACTAACAATTTGCGAGCGTTGACATAATAGACTTATTTTTAAAAGACAATTGTCAGTGGTGATGTTTGGTTTTTAGTAGGAATTGAAGGAGATACGGGAAGTGTCACGGCGCAAATCGACTGTAAAGTCGTTAATAGGAGCAATGAGATAATTACAAATGACCTGCACAGATAGCCTCATTGTAATTAATTAGTTACTATGATAAATAGATTAGTATTTTAAGCAAGTATAGCATTAGGAATGAATAATATTTTACATATTAGAATATAATTTGACATAACAATTTAAAGGCGGTTTTAATTCAAATGTTCTTCCTTCGAAGCAGGTTCATACAGCCTTCTAACGTACAAAAATATTTATTTTATAATAAAACATTGACTTCCAGGCTTCACAAATATGTTTCACCGTTGACGACTAAGCGAGTAAGTCCTATCGTTTTTTAAATACTTTAATAGTATTCGCTGATAGTTCTCATAACAAACTATTTAACAAGCTTATACATAAACATAACAAACTTATATACGTAGGTACATTAATAAAAGTGACACATTTTTATTAAGACGTGTGATTTATTTATAGGAAGTTTCCAAATATAAATTTTTATTGGAATTCCAATAAAGGATTTGTTATTAGATATTATGAATATTACTATTTTGTTGTCAGCGTTTTGTTCGTTTTTTTAAAAATAATGTGTCCTCAATTGACACTGGCTGACGAACTTGGATATTTTCATAACTCCATACCTACTCCTAACGCATACCGTTTTTCGTTGTTCCTTGGCGGTGAAACATGTTGCGTAATTAATTTAAGTATATTTTCGTAAAGACAGCGTCTAGTCGCTCCCCGTCCCTGTCCCAATGAAAATCTCACACTGTGTAGATTGAGATATGAAGTGCTTTTAAAGACAGATACTGTCATTAAATTTACTATAAAAATATATTTATTTATTCAAGTTTAAGTATTAAAATACAATTGTATATAATCATTAACATGTCGTCTGGTAGCGTTACGATAAATCATCTCGGTGTAAAAAACAAAAGAGGAATGTTTCATTGAAGTGTTTTTTCTTAATAATGTACGAAATGACAAATCTCGATAAATATAACCAGTTATTATTATGTCTAAAGTTTATTATTGTATACAAGTAACAATAGATTAAAGATTTGTTGTATGTATTATGATAATTGAATGTGCTACAGCACGATATGAATTACATGTATGATGAACATGATTATAAAGAAATAATAAAGTTTTGAAAAATAAACATTGTTTTATTTTATATACTTGTAACTATAGAGTATAAATTAAATAAATAAAATTAATGTATTCCAAAAATGTATAGAAAGTTAAATACATACTAGACATGAGTGGGTTATTAAAAAAGAGTTATTACCTAAATTCGAGGAACAAAATTTTTACTACTATAATTTCAACATATCAAAGTAGTGATATATTGTACTTTTACTCGACCTACCTTAGAGCGAAACTTTGTATAGCTGCAGATCCTACATAAAAGATTGTTTAAATAATTTTCTACACTATTTACACAATTTGTGTAAAAAGAAGCTAACAGGCTGCAAAGTAGCTAACGTACAAAAAGGAACATTGATAAAAAGCAAATTATAATGAAATTATATGTCATTGTATCGGAATATTAGTAGTATTTAACCAAGCTTGAGAAGCAGATTCTTAGGACGGTGCTGCAATGTGCAAAAGCTCCAGGCTTCATTAAGAAGATCCGTTAGTACGCGACGTAAAAAGGGAAGAATTTCTGAACAAGACACTAAAGCTCTATCGATCGACATGTTAGTGCAAACTTAGTTTCATTTTCTAAGTAAAAACATTTATGAATGAAACAATCAATTCTGATCACCGCTAACTACATTAACAGCAACTCAATAAACAATAAAAGAGGTGTCGGAAAGAGATTAGAAAAAATTTATGACTTCGGAAATTACTTTAAATTCACGAATTTCGGCTAAGAAGCCGATAAAGACTTGGGGGAAAATTTGTTAATTAAACTGATACTTTTCAAATAGTTTTTTTGTTGTTGTAAACTTTTATACATACGTCATTCCAGACAACGATTTTTTTTCATTTAGCAAGAGGCTCGCGTTTGACTGATATCGCATCTGATGGAAAGCTTCTGCATTATAATTCTGCATGCTTGGGGAGTGCATGTAATAAAAATGAATCTCATTCATTTTTATTACATGCACTCCCCAAACGTCTGTAAGAAATCACTGAATAGCGAATAGTGTTCACTGTTAGCGACCCCCTCAATATACTAGTGGTTATATGGTTTGTTTTTATACAATAAAGATCTTAATAATTAATAATGGTAAATGTAATAATTAATAATGTATAATACTGGCAGTTAATATCACGCCATTGGTAGTGGGTGGCGTCGGTTCAATTGTGATTCTAAGGGAGCGGGAGCTGTTTTCAAAATGACTAACCAAATATTAGCTAAATATCAATACTTTGGAACGAACTTAAATTAAAACTTCTAATAACATAATGCATCACAGACTCACATTACGGAGTTGCTAATCTTCATGTTTACATGCAAAGAAAATACAGAAATTCGTTTGTTAGAGGGTCGGCAATAAACTGAGGGTGTGGGCGGACCTCTGGGCACCTTATGAATATCTAATCGCACTGAAAAGAGATGAAAGATGGCTTGCCTAATTCATAAAGTCTTATTTACGTGCTACATCAAGCGTATTTTGTTAAGGGAAACGTATTTCGACTCTTTGGAAAACGACTGCGAGCGATATAGCAAAATTTTTATTGTTTGTCATAACAAAACGAACCATCGGTAAACAGACGTCACATCGTAATATTAGAAAAGCACAGAAATGAAGAATGAAAGTAGTCCCGTGATTTTATAATGGATCAATTTTACCTACAAATTTGCTAACTACATTCAACACTATATATTGTTGAATTTTGTATTGTCGTTTTGTGGTATAAGGTTTTTTTAATAGAAATCGCATTAAATGCCACTAACTGCATTAAATGTCCATGTTAAACAGTATGTAATAATACAACAGCAACGAAATACAAAAGAATTCTGCAATTGCAAACGCTAATATATTTTTCTTAGACGTACAAATCAATGGAGTTTATTAAGTATTAATAATAATTATGTGAACAACTTCGTACTAGAATGTTTAAATGATGTATCAAATAACAGCTTTTATTTAACTTTGCTTTATTAAAGGCTTCGAGGACAAAATTAACGGTTTAATATTAATTTATTAAAAATGTAAAAAAGTGTTTTAAATAATTTGAATTCTGAATACTGCCGTTTCCCACGGAATCCAGTTCCGGCGACAATTTTTTTCCGAAAGTATTGGGAACGACGTCGGAGGTATACAAAAGGGTATAACCTATTTCCACGCAGATACCTTTCATCGCGCAAGAAAGAGATAAATTCTATAGACTGTCATCTAACTGACGAAGATAGGTCACACGCTGGCAGTGAATGTACTAAAATTATGGATATTTTCAATTTTGCGACTAGATTATGTGGCACGGGAGATGTAATACACACCGTTGCTTACGAAATTCAATAGACAATAACAAAAAGGGAGATTGAAGAGAGAAAATATAACAGTTCTCTTGTAAATTTGTTTTGTGCGTGCGCTATCTTAAAAGGTAAACGTGTAAGCTTTTATTAATATCGTTAAGCTCTCTCACTTCAGCCTTCATCGAGTATCGTTCCGCCTCCTTAAGCTCTCGCGTGAATATATTTTTTCTGCTATTAACACTGTGTCTTATCTAAATATCATGATGACATAAATATTAATACCGGTATCATCTATGTAAAAACTGTGAAGTAATCAACTATATATAAATAAAACAAGAATATTTCAAAGATTAAATTACCTGAAACTTGAAAATTGATGAAACTCATGAATAAAATTATTACGTCTCATACAAAAACCCGCAGTACAACATAACTTTTCTTGTTTCCTACTTTATTACCATAAATAAAACTCCCTTAATTTAGTGAGTAGGCAAGCAGGGAGTTCCTTTGGTGTAACGATCTACTGATACGCACGGGCGGCATTAGCCTAAATTATCCGAGTGACTTGCTGGATGGGTTAAGCTGTTTATATAAGCGAGCCACTGGATTGTCCAGTAACTGAAGGTTATCGCATAAACAAAAGCTATCAGTACGTGTTATTTGAAATGAAAGAAAGACGAAACAGATATACAGTGCTAAAGTTGATGGATGACGGTACCGAGGGTGACCACAGCTACTTTGACCAAATGCTGGCCGATGGGGAGTCACATTTCTTTGAAACCGGCGTACGTATTATACGAGTGATGAAAGTAAAAAGAGCAGCAGGTACAAATACTTAACGCTTAGTGGTCTCTGCCTACCCCGAAAGTAACCTGGCAGCCATTATGGAATTATTAAAATGGCGGGAAAACACAAATGGCAGGTCAGCTTTTGACATAATTAAGTATCCTCAATTTTCAAAGTTTGTTAACATCGGAAATTCATTCGAATTGTCCGTGACTTATTAGCTTATTAGCTGACCGTGTATGATATTTTTGATTCTTTCATCCAATTAAAATCAAGTATCACTTTTATTACAGGAAGAGAAGAAGTACGATGCTAATGGGAAGAAGAAGAAGAAGCAGCGAGTGGTGGCAGTAGCTCCAGAAGGGAAGAATAACAGGAGTTGCATCAACGTAGTGACTTG
The DNA here is from genome assembly GCA_018244935.1 of Ardaris minthe. Classification (NCBI taxonomy): domain Eukaryota; kingdom Metazoa; phylum Arthropoda; class Insecta; order Lepidoptera; family Hesperiidae; genus Ardaris; species Ardaris minthe. Next base: position 1,862 of record DWTR01000294.1, on the reverse strand, counting down.
CGGCTTGCTGGGCTGACATCACAATCTATGTATACGTTAAGAGTCACTCCGCACTAGCGTTAGCAACTATATGCATCGGCCTCGAGAGATATTTAACATACCATGAGCTATTTAACGTCAACATGCGAGATATATAACATTAACATAGGTACGAGGTATTTAACATTTCGATGTGAAGAATTGATCAGATTGATTGATCTGAGAAGGGTTAAGAAAGTCCCGAATGAAGTGTTAAGGAAAAATTCAGAGCCGGCTGTAACAATAAATTTATATAAACTCAGTTGTGAATTTGCTTGTAACCAACGTGGCTGACATGTACATACATTGTACATTATAATTGCATTACTTGCTCGTTCTCAAAACAATTTTAAGTTATACTTATGCATAACTATGTACATAAATAATTCGAACAGTAGTGTTTGTATGGATTATTGGTACTCTACACGTGGGTCTTAATGACTTGCTGACTCACTGTTGGAACGGTGTATTTTACTTATTGTTTATAAATATTTTTTAATAACATTTTTATACTTAATCGTATTATTTATAACGTGTTTTGTAAAAATACTCTGAACATAATAAAGGGTTTGTTGTCTTTTTTCTAATTCATGTCTAATCCAAACACCGCGCCATACCGCGATCTGCCGGCGCCGGGTTTAGTCGGGGAGTGTGTTCTGACTCCGCCCCGACACGGACAGTTGGCACACATCCGTCACAGTAGACAGAAGTACGTGTATAAGACAGTTAGATACTAGGAATAAGTATGACTAAGTTGTCATACTATTAGCGATGTGTACAATTAGTCACATATTAGGATATTCGTAATAGTACCTACGTCGCTCTCTTCAACTTAACCTCCCCACAGAAGGTCCGTCCATGTAAAGTAAACGTTTTTTCAATTAAAACCCTTATTTAATAACCCCTCGCATAAATTTCTCTTGAACTTTTACTAGCGACACCTTTTTTAATTACTTCGGTAAATTATTGTAGATCTTAACACACGTGCATTAGCAGTTTCTCCGGTAAAGGGCAATATTCACTGTCGTTTCGTCCACTAACATATTTGGCATTCGGTGGGCTCTGCCTACCTCGTGAGGGACCCGGCGCGAAGAAATATATTTACCTATTTCCAATTCTAGCTCCAGTTGCTCTTACAAACAAACGGCTCTGTCGTTATAAAAGCATAGCTACTTCAAAACCGTACATTCAGGATATCGGTAAAAGGAGAGGTTTTTGTAATTCAGGTTTGCAAGATTGCCATGGTGCTTCTCCGGCTACAACCTGTGTACATTTTTAATGTAGTCAGATCGCGTTGTTTATTATTACTGGGTTTCCCCAAATTGTTAAGCCACACCGTAAGTTTCAAGCTACTCGTATGTATCCATGATATGCAGTAACCGCAATTATGTAGTCAGATGTTTGCTTAGTTGTCTTAGTACATAAACAAATCTATTGATTTTCTTACAGATTTACTCCACGTGTGATTTCCAGTCACGGTCATTTTGTCGAGTAACCATAATCAATTGTTTCGTTTTTATATTCTATCCATGTACACTCAATGCTAAATTCTGATACCCTGATTAATATAATATATATGTTCCGTTTTACCGATGTTAACACTGAGCTTATTGACTTCCTTGTTATGGTTTTCTTTGTTTTCTGTAACGACGCCAAACGATATATCATCTGCGAACAGAAAGTCTTTTAGCTTGATGACTCATGGTAAATCATTTACGTATATAGATAAAAAAGCTGGAATACAACCCAAGTACGTTGCCTTGTGGCACACCATACGCGTTATGTCTTAATTGGGGTATGTAGTGTGAGGCTGCCTGGTTGGTCGTGTTGGTTGCAAGCGCGAC
>DWTR01000293.1:0-10095 GCA_018244935.1 Ardaris minthe | reverse complement strand
CATCCTCGCCCGTCTTAACTCCAGCTGCTCAACGACCGCTGTATAAACATCTATTCTAGGACAGTGCTCAGAAACTTGTTGCTCCATTTGCTGCCTATTGACCGATCGAAAGAATTAATAAAGCGCCTTCGCCTACTGTATCATGAATAATTTTTCAATAGGCGTGACATTGAATAAGCAATACATTCGTCGATCAGTAAGGCCGACACACACTGTTTATGTGTATACATATTAATGAATGGTTTGAATCAGTCACATTTCACAAACAAACAAAATCTCTATTAACGAGCGCGTTAATTGTTCTAATAAATAATTTTTTCATAATTAAGATCACTGATAGCCATTATTATTTATTCAGTCGGACATATTTCCACGGCTAGTAACATGAACCGATGCACATTCGGGCCGATCTCGATCACATCACCGAAACGTCACCTCCGATCAACACACGAACATCCACGGTGGCTGCTACACAAATTGCACACAATCACTGAACAAGACAACGAGGGAAACGTCTGCTATTATATTATAGCATTCAAACGAGACAGCCGATAACGCGACAAAGTATTGGAAAGAGAACAGCCACCGGAAGTGAGTGCATGCGTCGAGCGGCGGTGCGGCGGCGCGGCGGCCGGGACGTGCATACCTTCTCGTTGCGCGCGCGAGAACTGCGTGCGGTGTGCGTGCACCGCTGCCACTCTACTGACTGACTGAAGGGAGGCAGCGCACGCCCGCCTGCGAGGACCCCACCGCCGCCGCCTCTCTCCTGCGGTCCGCCACTTGTGACTCTATCGCGGAGCACTACGGCCGGAATCGCAGGAGCACTGACCTTCGCTGCCGCGCCGAGCCAGTTTGAGTGCCGCCTGCATAGCTCGCGGCTCCGTGTGCTCTATTAGCGACCGTAACGTTAGCCCAACAAACTGCGAGTCAGCCGAGATTATGTTTACACGAATATTGCACTGCTGCCAACCAAATATCTAGACATGTATTTTAAACACAATGCTGTGTCCGCAAACGCAATACTGTATGCTATGAAGATCGATTTGACAAACATACTTCGTGATTTCGCTTGTGCCCGCCGCTGCCGACGAATTTTCTCTCGGAGAGCGTCTCGAGCGATACAATTTTTTTTTTAATCGTCTACTTTTTGTAGAGCGCTCTCAATCAGCTCGTTAACGGCATATAACACGAATTTATTAATTAAAGCGGCAAACGACTAAGCCAACCGTAAATAATGTTTATTTTATTCGAGAAATTCATTTTGTGTTACAAATGAAATATTAGGAAGTCACCTCACCTCAAACATTTCTTTGTAGTGTCATAATTAAGTGAAGAAATATTAATTATACCTGAAACAAAAGAAAAAATCAATTATTGCACAATATGACACATTGAGTACATTAAAAATAAACACTAACGTTGTTTACCTAATGTTATACAAAACAAAATTAGTGTGCGTAACTTTGTACAAAAAAAATGAAAAGGGAATATTACGCGCACTTGAGACACGACAGAAGGTCGGAACAGAGTTTCGAAACGGTAGGTGCTTACTGAATGTTAAGATTATAATGTATGCAATTGGGCCACCGACAAAATTATAACTATCATACATGCAAACTTCATTCCACGTATTTGTTATACTAATAATTGAGAATGGGTTAATTAATAATGCGTATATGATAAGACACTTTCATTGCACTATTTAACATGCCCAGTCAGGCCCCGCTGTAAAATAAACACATGGGAATCGAATGTAGGTGAAAGTGTGGTAAATATATTAAATTAATTGCCCCGGCCGTCCGTGTGTCGTAAATTACTACTGCCCACGTTTTCGTTTCGCCGTAAAGGGATAAAGCTTAAAAATTAATTCGGACAGCGTTTAACATGCTCCCAATCGATCGGACACAAGTTGATTTGCTTTTAATGGTATCGCGAACGAAATTAACCTAATTGATTATTACATGTCTTTTAATTACGATAATATCTTAGTTATGTTTATTTTTTCATGCTATGTTTTCATGTTGTCATTCAAACTGCATAGTGTAATATGCTATGAAACAATAAAATCCACAGTCGGAAGTAAGTGAACATGTGTCTCGTGATCACATCAAACAACTCGCTGTTCAATGTGTCTGTACGTCTCCCTACCGTGTATCCCAAATGTTGCGTTTGTAAATAGAGTTAACGACTGGGATTCTGCATTCATTCCCACGGGTGAAGTTTGAACGGGTGGTTTGTAAGGGCTCGTTCGCAGAGTACTTTGCTCGTGTATGTCGATGCAACGTCATGCGCCATTCGTACTCATTGGAGTTTATTTTATTGATTAGCGGTTGACAATATCAATGTTAATAAAATTCCCATTGATCGAACACGTTCAATGAAACTTTGACAAAATCTATTACAATTCCAATGTTACGCGGGCCAAACAACAAAAGAGTGCTAATTTACACAGCTGTGATTGTGTGTTTTTTTTTATTGGTTTAACCCAAAGCTCTGAATACTAGTCGAGTTCTGTGCAAACATGCACAGTTCCCTCGGTGTTTATACACGACAGAGAAATAAATTTAAACATGACCTAGCACCGACACATTATTTCTTATTCAATCAATGCTTACTCGTTATGCCTCGGTTCCATGATTTTATTACTATTAGAGCTACTCTTTGTCCTACATAAAGGATGGCCCATATGTTGATCATATAAATAGTAAACATATCAAATTGGCACTCAGTGCTCTCTGCCTACCACTACTCCGTAAGGGATCTGGCGTAAAAATATGTATGCAAATAACGTGCTTGAAAGAAACCCCTTCTGACTAAATGAAAATTGATTCGAATCGATATACCAATATTTTTAATACCAATCGATAAGTGGCGTTCTTAATGTCATTTACTAGAATATCCAATATACAGGCAGTCGATGTAAAAGATCGAAATGTTAACAAAGAACAAACTATGCAGCGACGTATACACAAAGACGGAACAACAGTGTTTGCAGTGTAAACGGAAAGCACGCCAAAAGGTGTTAATACATTCTCCAAATTGGGACCTGTGAATATAATTGCGCAACGAAACAAAACTTCATCAAACTTGAATCAGACACAAACAAACATCCCTCGGGTACCGTTAGGTGGTCCTCTTTCGCGTCCCACACGGCGCACTCCGCGGGCGCAGCCCGCAAAGTTCACCAGTTGCATGGTAGCCGAGCAGAACGAGCGGCATCAATATCGGCACACGTCCATGTGCGACCGCGTCAGACCGTTCAATTGGTGGCACGTGAATTACGACAAAAACTAATAGCACCGGTGGCGGCGAGCATCCGACAAACGGCGAGGTCCAATGACCCAAATGGTTCACTACACGGCCGCAGAGACTAACGAAAGAAAAATCGGTCACCGGTCCGCGCTCACGTACGTACAGCGACACCACGCTCTTTGTCCACGGTACCAACGCAGATACAATTCGAGAGCAAATTAACGTCGTGTCCTGCACGCGCACGGTGAAAGGTAATTATTACGTAAATATTTAACGGTACGATTTAATACTTGCAAACGATTTTAATAATAATAAACATACATATTTATCGAGTGTTGGTCATATTGACACATGTGAATGTCTCTTTTGAACAGCTATTCATACATACGAGAATCGGTAATTGATTACATAAAAAATTTCTATTCATTGAAAATACTCGTTGTTATTATCCAAATACGGGTATGTAGTCATTTGAATTCATTCGATTACCATAAAGTAACATATCGTACACCGCTGCGGAAATTAAACGGTGAGACGAACGCTAACAACACAATATGTTACAGGAAACGTGAATCTTTGCCAACAACAATGAGACGGCGCAAGAAACGAGTGCGCGCGAGTCACGCATGCGACTTGCCGATATACAATACGTCCACAAAAGGCACCAATCAGGCACACTGCCAAACCTGAGCGCCGATCGAAAAACAAACATACAAAACATAAACAAACAAGGCTCGTTTATTTGTTTCCACTAAAACGTTTTGGGCCATATTAAATATTAGTAACGACCGCGGCATTTTAATCCTACGCTGTAAATGGCACTCTCCGTGAAACCTGATCCGGCGCGAGTCCGAACCACAATCTAAACAATTTATCAAAACAGCACCTATAAATGGACTTCCTGGAGTCCAGAGATTCCTAGTTAAATTGTACTTTGCCTCTGGGTAAAGACCGGTGAGATAGTAACAGTAAGACGTATACTATACACAATAACTTAAAAGCTGTATGGGGGCGCAACCAATGGAGAAATATACTGTACTGGAGCGTTGCCGTTCGGTTGATTGATGCGGACTTGTTTCTCGGTAATTACGCTACATTAGCGCGAGGTGGTGATGTTCCGTATTTCAAAAGGTAACGCAATAATAACCGTGTTCAGACTAACGGTCACCGTTAATCATCGAGGTCACGATCGGTCATAAACTGAACACGTAGTATGCACGGCCACGTTGCTCGGTGCCGATTGCCGATTCGTCATCTCGTTCTATTTCACTGATTGCGTTGACGTCACGGAAATGTCATTGTCTCCTCTTTTTTGTGGCTATGATCAAAATCATGTCCACTACACACAAGGAAATCGTTAAATGACCTCTGGCTTCCTTGTGTCAAACATGTAGCATGATTTACGCCTTGAGAACAATAATAGCGCAATAATAAATATACCTAATCGTGTGATACCAAAAAATGGTAAACAAAAACTCATTAATAAAAAGGTATTTGAATAGATCGTAGTAAGCAAATACTAAAATCGGATAAGATTGTACATATTAATTTATTTTGTAAATATTAATGTATAATTAAAATTTTGAAGTACAGAATAATAATTATTATAAAAAACGTTATTCCCGCTTGTAATCTCCGAAGAGATAGGCAGAGGAGTGCAGTTCACATTCACGTTTCATCACTTACTTTTAGGTCCCACCATGGAATAGAGGGTGAGAGATATTTCCATAGATCGGGTACAAATCCAGACTCCGAGCCACTACTAGAGATTCTAAGTTAGAAAACACCAATAGTACCCGACCCGGGATTGGAACCCAGGACCACGCCATTAACAGTCGCGTTTGCAACCACTCAACCAACGAGGCAGTAAAATTAATTATTTAAAATAGGTATATCTCAAAATAGAAACATTGTTAAACTCATCGGTCACATCAAGACGCAAAGGCAGTGAACAGACATGCTTTAAAATCATTTGCACCAACGCCTTTGCATCACAAACATACCAAATCCATGCAGACGTTTAATTATATTTAATAAAGCCTTGTATTGACCCCAAGCAGGACAGGAGAAATCAGTCCGTCGACCTGCATTAAAATACCTTTCCCACAAAGACGTGCCCGTTGCGCTTCCGAGAAGCACAACAAAGATCCTGTACAAGTTTGTGTGTGACTCACGACACATCGCCGTAGAGCCTGCGTTCCAGACAATAACACTTCTCATTTAAATAGAACTAAGCAACCTTTGGCCGCTGCGAACTGCGTCGTTACTATACCAACATCAACATAATGATCCAACCAAGCTGTCTTCCTTAGATAATGCAGTGTCATAATGATTTCGGCTCGTGAATAGGTGAATCCATTTTTAGACTGATTAAGCTAGGTGTTTGCCCCCGCGAGGAATTCACGAGCGCCAGCAATTGGCAACTGGCGGCTCTACTCCAATGCCGTTAGAGAGATAAGTACAATTGGGGCAGAAAGTTGAGTGCGCGAGGGTACTGTTCGTTTCTTCGAATAGGCGCGTAGGTGTTGCCACATTACAACCGCTCGTCATCCTTCATACACCAAATTGCTCGTTCCCATAATTTATATTCTGGGTCGGCGTCACACTTATGATAGCCGATTAGAAAGGAGATCGCAATTGTATTGATATGTAAAACGACACGCACGTGGGTGGGCGGGCGATATTAATTGCGGAAAAAATAAAAAGTTACAACATTTACAAGCGCTTAGTGATGTGAAAGCATTATAATTATTAATAATATATGCGACCACCCGCCCCGCTCCATGATTCAGATAACACGTCTCGATTAAGGCTCGATATCGTATTTCCAGGTTTCAGAGTACAAAGTGCTCAGGAGATAGGCGCCGGTGACTCATTGGCGTTTATCTCGCAACAATAATTATAATGTTTTTCATATATTAACGTTGTGTCAATAAAGAGAACGGCGTGCTGCTATATTCTGCAATTAATTGTTACAATTGTCCTAAGAATTCACATTGGACCATAAGAGTGCCCTGTGAATCAATCGTGTAAGTGTGTACGTTGCATATCTATTTTTTTTTAATTATAATTTAATGAGTTGATGAGGTTCATTCGATGACGCTGTCATCATTAACACCTGCTGCCGCGGGGTGACGCACTACACGTACGAGTAAAGAAAGGAGTGGTGGCGATACAAGGAAGAAAGTGAAGGACTTTGCTTTTATTGCTTATTTTTATAGTTTTCCGCTCCAGCGAACTTTCGACGGCTCCATACTCAGTCGTTATATTAACTTCCACTGACAGGTATAAACTTTTTTTATTACTACATTTTTAAACGTACCTAAATCGTTGCAAGGCTTTGACAATCTATTCATTTCCTGGTTAACACGTAAGGCACAAAAACATGCAATAATTTTATAAATTTTCGAAGTATGCCGAGTGTGAGTTTAAAAATGTTCAAATTGTTTTTATTTAAACTAGAAGTAATGGGAGCATCTCGCGGCGCGGCAAGGTCGCGACTAATTTATGACACCAGACGGAAACGTTTTAGCGGAGAGAAGTTATACTTGCAATACAATTGATGGTATTTCCTTATACGCCACACAATACAAATGGTACTACAGATTGTCGTACCTACCTCTCATCTATCGTTCCGATGGTGGCTTTCGCTTATTAATAATACACTTCTTTTGATAAAAGGGAAATCATGTCGGGTCCGATGACAAATGACTGCAGACAATGTGCAGTGGCGCGGCCGAAGGTGGATAACGATCAAGGTCACGGGGCGCGCTAAACACCGAAACGAGCGACGTTCGAAATGAAAAGTGATCGCGCGGCTGAGCCGGCGCGGAATATGTCGGAATTGCGTAAACGGAAAGTTTTAGATGGTTACGTGTTAGGAGAAATTAAACACGAGATACGGCCAAACAGAACAGGTTGATAACGACTGAGAGCTTGTCATGTTATATTAGCTCACGAAGCTATTCAAACGCAAAACTGGCTAACGTCTGTGTAGAGCCAGTTTGGGGCCACGTGGAAGGTATGTACTACGCGCGACTACACACATGTTTATATAACAAAAGAACATCACGCCCGTAGTATCCCAAACGATAGGCGGAAGAATGCAGTAATCCTAATTTTCACGAGTTATGTTATACCACCATATACCAAACACAAATCCCGACTCCGCACTACAACTGGAAATTTCAAATAAGAAAAACCTGACAAACCCTCACCCGATACAAGAATGGTACTCAGAACCTCCCGCGCCGCGGTAGCGCTTGCAACCACTAAACCACCGAGTGATTATAGCGTCAACAGAGAAGTTCGTGTGATGACAATCTAATTTTAATGTAAGGTTTCAGTACCTAATCTGCAGGAAGTGATTTAACTATCGCAAAGGTTAGTTGCAATTGTCGTTCACGGTCTCGGGTGTGTCGATGGGAGTGCGAAGGCCGCGTATGATTCGCCACAAGGAAGACTAAAGTCAAGTAAACGGGTCCAAGTCATAAAATACATACAAGATAAAAAAAATATGACCGAATTATCGCAACAAGTAGGTATAGTTATTGGTGTTCCGATTCGATAGGCGATTATATTCCCACATGAGTTATGACTTAAATCGTTCACCGAGCCGGTCCCACATAAATACTTCCGTGAACGAACGAATTACCGAAAGATCGTTTGCGGTGTTGTTTTAGTGCGGCGACGCCTCCATCGATTTCCGAACAATACGTGGGCGGGCGATGCATTGCAGCTCCATAATCGGAGACCTCGTTTACGTACTTGTCTCCCCTTCAGTATGACCGATATCGACAGACAGCGAGCGAGATCTCTCATTAAATTCGTTCCGGTTAAGTAGAACCCGTCGCAGATGAAGTTAAAAGTCGCACAACCGGCGCGCGTGTATTGAGTAATGAACGTAAAAGAAGCAACGTACGTCTGTAAGGATAGAAATATTTGGCGTTCGATGTTATCTGCCTACTCCGCAAGGACCTACCTATGGTAGTGGTTGAATAACAAAAAGCTAGTTGCATTGTGACTGTGTCGAACAGATACAACCAATTCATTTATTCAATCAATATTGGCGTCTGGCGTAATGGCAACATCATTGAACACAAAAGATTTCAGTGACAAAACTTTTCCCGTGAACGTAATAAGAGTCGCATCGAACGCTGGCGACGCACGGTGCAAACGTCGCGCCGCACGCGCATGCAAGCCGCAGGTAGCTTACAGTATTTTTATTTAGTCGAAAAAGGCATCAAATGACTGTCGATTAGCATAATCGACTAGGAGCCGTCGCTGTTTGTCTTTATTTAGAGAGCTTAACGTATGAACCGAGAACGTATGAGTGTATCAGTACTGAATAAATTTTCAATAAAATGTCATATTACAATGCTAATATCTGCGTATGCGCGTCGTAGTTAAAACGTTCAAGTGTTCATATAATTTCTTTAATCGTATGCAAAGTGCGGCACAAAGCTATGGTCAATGTCACTGCTACTACACACGGCCGCGGCGCGCCTCACAAAGGGCTATCCGCGTGCGAGTGTGACTCAAAAACGTGCCCAAGTTTCGACCAGAGCGCTTCCTGGCCGCGTCGCGTCTCGTTAACGCGCACGTGCAAGCCAAGTGTTACTAATCAAATAAAAATAAAAAAACATTCATCATCTACGTATTCAGTTATTACCTCTGAACACGAAAACACGCCGAGCGTCGACAAGTTATTCCTATTTCGTACGGCCAATTTTAAGACTTTATTTAAATATATTCCACGTTACGAATAGACAACAACGTATAAGGCCAATTGCTTATATTGAAGTTTTATTTCGTTAATAAACACTAAAAGAGCAAGTTGTAAAATTTTACATTTATTTATGTGCAGATTAGAATTTCACTTTAGGTTGCTACCAATTAGCGACCCACTGCTGGGCATTTGTGTCTTTGGATGAGGCGAATTCATCCAAGCTGTTCCAATATGGATAGATTGACAAAGTGAGTTTGTGATCAATCTGTTTTACAGCCACAATGATGGAGGATGATAAGGATAGAGATTATCTCGCAGCCGATGGTTTCTGCCTACCATGTCAGGGATTTGGCGTGACGTCATAATAAAAACAATTTTTCGAAGCATGAAACCCCATATAATAATTCGTCATTAGCGAAGACCCGGTCGAAAGACGAAACATTCCGATTATTCGGCGGGCAGTAAAAAACCGTGCGTACATTCGCGAACGTAAGACAAAAAAAAAACAGTTCAAAACCGTCTTCGTCAATTGAGGTTAACACAATCATTTGCAAATGATGAGTCAAGCGGGAGTCGAGCTAACTGTATCGCTCTAGGTACCACCAGCACGCTCCGATTACCCACTTTTGCGGATCACATTACCCGCACTCGAAACCTCTGTGCGCCGACGACTCATTGTCACCCACCGTGCCATCTTTGTGCAGAAGAACAAAGTCGATGCCGACGCGTGTCATTCGAGTAATTGATACGTGCATTAATTAAAGTGTTCACACGTTTCCAGGCGGGGTGCAGTATTACTAACATAACATCACACTTGTATATCCCCGAAGTGGTAGTCAGAGGAGTGTGGTACGTATGCTTTTCGTTAGTTTGTACTATTGCACAATCTAACAAAACTCCCTTGGAGTAGTGGGGGTGAGCCTATTGCCAATATTATATTAAAGTATTGCTAACATTGTTGAAAGAAAAATATCCTTGCGATGAAGTGTTGCAAAATCAAATTTATATAGTAAATCCGTTCATCGACTACATGTACATACTTCTATAGTTCAGAATGTATAGGAATTGTAAAATAAACGTTTTAAACGGATACAATCACCGCGAGATCGCTTCCT
>DWTR01000292.1:0-10098 GCA_018244935.1 Ardaris minthe | reverse complement strand
TAATGTATATAACTCTACGTAGTTATACTGTATATGACCGTATCAAACACAGCTACTAAAATATTTCCAATTCGTTTTTTTATGAAATGTCAATGTTACAAGATAATAAAAAAAGCTATTTATATGTCCAGCGTAACACCAAGTCGTCAAGTGTCCAGGGTCGTATCAGAGATTCAGAAGCCCGTAATCCCCCGAGATTGCTGCAGACTCGACCCTTAATGAGCTTTCCTGACAAATCGCTGTTCAGACCCGCCCTCTATTGGTGATCAGCGAACTATCTTAATTTTTACAAAGGCTAACCACTTAATGGCATTGGTAATTCGTAGATGTTTTTGCTTTCACACAGAATACAAATAATACTCGGTGTACAGTTTCAGAAAGTAAATTAACCTGGTATGTATTGAATACATTTGAATGACGGATTAAAAAATAACAAATTAGAAAGTTGTTATACATTCTCGTATTGCGAAGTTCTTAGACAACTACAACAATGAAGCGATATACTGAAGAGGGGCTAACATTTTCAATTCGTATGGATGAAACACCTAAAATTACTTATGTAATGTTGAAGTACGACCTTCGAGAAACACCTACTCAATCTCGAGTCACAGCTTCCCCTGCACATCTTTATCAAGTGATATATCCACGCTTATCGCAAGTATGCGACATCGCAGTCAACGCCTGCGAATAATCTCAGTTAATTCGCAAACATTCGTCTGCAGGTGAGAGCTCGTGAAAATCTTAATTAACAGACAGGCACGAGTCATTAATCTTGGCTAGGTGATAAGGGGAAGACGGCCCCTTACAAACTCGGGTATGGCGAAGTGATGATTGTCAGCCAACGATTGACGTCGCTCGATGAATCATCAATGAATCAACAAAGCGGGGTTGCCAAATTTCATTACTTTACTTTCAATTTGTATATTCAGCGCCTGCATACCAAAGCGTATGTATGTATTGTTTGGGCAACAGAGCTACGGCCAATATTGCTGCTAAGTAGTAATGTTTGCATTGCTGTACAGTGTCCAGTTGTACAGTGTCCAGTTGTACGGTGGTAGAAGCACGAGGTGTTTTTTGGAGTAAAACGAAGTAGGTAAAAGAAATAGATATACTGGTCCAATCGATGATTTAAGTCCTATTTCAAATTGTAATAAAATATGTGTGATTTGACTATTTGACTGTACTTTACATCTACTGTATTGAAAAAAATGTCTATTGACGGATTTATTCATTTTTATTCATTGTTCATGTACACGCAAGACAATAAAGTATACCTTTACAAAAGCAAACCAGAGGGAAGAATTCAAGAAGGTACAGGCTATATTGCCTAAGAAATTTCATCATTCATTCATTGTTTATTGAATGGCAGACTGATGCGTACATACGTGTAAATAAACACATATAAATAGAACACATTCACTTGATTTAAAAAATTATACATGTTTATATTGAAATAAACGTATGTTGAAAGTATCGATTGGCTTCAATATGATTGACGAACGACGTGATGACACCAAATATTTTTAGACGTCGAAAGTGCGGTAGAAAGCTAATAATAGCATTGGAAACATGAAAAATTACAAGCAAAACGTAACGCTAAAAGTGTGTTACATTAGGGGCGCTCTCCATAATTAAACATCAATACCGTTACAAAAAGTAAATAAACAGGGTATGTATAGGGGGTTTGGGGTGGGGGGAGTGAGGTCTCGACTATGACTAATGTCCCGCGATCCGTCAGTGTCACTCGGGGCGGGGGGCGCCACTTTCGACCAGGGCCGTAGTACAGAATATCCTTTCGGAATAACATTTTCCCTATTCAGACTTACACAGATATGTATCTATATGTAAATTAAAGATTTTTTTTCATCCGGCCCCCGCTGATCAGGTTGGAGATTACGCGCTTTGAGAGTGACATCGACGCGGTATGCGGGACTACATTACAGACATTAATAGAACGTAAACTGGGAACCTCTAACTAAAACATCAACGCTAATGAAATTCCTACATTTATATCAGAATTCTATAAGTTGTATTAGGTAATCATCATAGCGATTGAGTGTTCACAAAAAAAGCGACTTTCTAAAGGATATAAGTTAAATTAAGTATTTTATTAACAAAACAAAATAACACATAAAATTATCTTTAAAATACAGTTTTTGTTAATGGTTATGGATGTTATTGGACTGCAACAGTACCTACTACATATGTAGATACCTACCTAAGTTAATTACTTACGTAGATACATATGTAGTTATATATCTACTGTTTGTAATAAACTTCTATTTCAAATGTACACTAATCCATCCCTCTCTGTTTTATTTCTGGGTCTTTTAAAATTGGTTTCAACGACAGGGTCCACGTCACATCACCCCATCTCTAGGGTCTGCCGCGAGACAATTAGGTATTTTAAAAAATGTCTAATTTCGAAACAAAGAGGCTATCTCGAAATGGATAAATATAAATTATTGCATTGGTATCTATTATACATTATACGGTGTTTTATGAATATTAAATTCGGAAGCATTATGATTATTTTAAAAATCTTGTATACACTATTTAATCATATTTACACTATTTAAATTACAATACATATTTCAATGATTCACTAGTTGTTCTTCGAGAGTTTTTTGGGTCAATTTCTCCGAGAAAAATAAGCAATTTTCGTAAAATCAACCATGTTTTATTACAGTCCTTTCGAGATTTACTTAAATATATATGTAGGTACTGCACGCAGCCTCTTTTTTCTCACAGTTCAATCTCAGTTTATAATATTGGATCGGATTATTATGAAACGTACCTAATATTTTAAATACGTATAAAATTTTCTTTCACAAAACACATTCTGATGGGTAATATTTTCTTATTGCATATTTCAATTTTAATGTTAAATATCTTATAATCGAATGAATGCTTATTTAACTAAGTCGTTAGACAATAATATCCGATCGCTATAAGGTTCTTATTACTTAATTAGAGACGTCGATGACATACACAAACAACAGAAGCTTAAGCGCACATCTCAGCAGCGCCATTCATTAAATTATGTGTATTGAATAAACATGCGCACAATGAGATAAATAATTAAATTAATTAGTAACGTGGCACAAATACGGTAAGTTTTAATTCAATACCCATTGAAAGGAAAGTTTGACTATCGAAAAAGAACCGAGCAGCATACTTTTTAAGTTCCATTTTTCATTGGGAAAATGTTTTCGGAAGCTCACGAAATGAGATTCTGCGTCAGCAAGCCCAAATGAACTCAGGGATCTAGAACTCACAGGCTAATGTCGCTTGACTTTATATTCATGGACCGTTTCGGAATCCGTTCTGGAGTTGATGTTGCAAAATGGATCTAATCGTGTAAGTTCCAAGGATCAATTTCACGATACGCAACTTACAAACTTCCCTTCCCCGCTCCGCACCTCAGGCTCTTAGACAAATGACGTAACATTTGTCCAAATGATGGCGCGGGCGGCGGAGAGAATGAATTTAAATTATCATTCAGTGGTACCAACATACTGCAACAATGCCCAAAATCAAGTTCTTGTGGGTGCTTTCGTAAGTTGTCTTAAGTTAAAAGTAAATTTATGTATCTACAAAGTACATGTACAACTCAGGGATTCCTTTTCATAGTAGGCATTTTCATTAACGCCGTTATTACTATAATAAAGTACTTCTGTCTTCAAGTTGTACCTTATTTGAAATTTTCTAATATTGAATTATGTCGCTTACTGTAACGATCAGTGGAGGAAAACATTATAAGGAAACTACACATTTAAAACGTGTGAAATCTACTAACCTGCATTGAGCCAGCGTGGTGGGATATGGCCTTAAACATTCGCATTATAAGAATCTTCTCTTCTTTTCTCAATTAACTATGGAAAGATAAAAGCGTTGAAGATAATGGTGATGACGGAAGCAAATTGTTACTACAGCAACATCTTATAACTGAAGAATACCTACAAAAGAATTTAATGCAATACATACATACATAGAAATTATATAACTTATAAATTCAGCCATATTAAATACTATACATTGTACATAATAAAAACGTTTTATATATTTGTTTCAAATAAAACAGAAGAGTATTGAAATAAAATAAAAAGTACCTATCGTATTTATTTCACTTATTAAAAGAGGGCGCCTGTTTGATTCGTTCGTTTCTCGAATTCTTTTAGGCGGTCTTTTGGCGGGAAAGGAAATTGAGTAATGGCGGCGTCACAGATGGCATCATGGTAGATTGATAACGCGGAATGAAGAGCAAACCGTTTCTATTGTGTCACGATTCTTTTTTGTATTATATCATTATTTTTAAATAACGAATACCTGCACTGTTTTTTATTTTCGTAAAACAGTTTTTGTACTTAGATAAATACTACTATTTTGTTCATGATGTCTAAGTATTTTGCATATTTTCGATTTTGAAAGAGTTCATATATGTTGACTGCTTCGATGATCGAATTGTTGCAAGCGCGACTGCATATCGAGAAGTTCTGGGTTTAAATCAAGGGTCGGATACTTTTGGATTTTTCTAACTTAGATTTTCTAGTTCAAATTTCTAGTAGAAGCTCGGAGTTTGGATTTGTGCCCGGTGTATGTCAATACTCTCGCCACCTCTTTCATGGTAGGACGTAAAAGTAACCGGTGAAACGTATGAGTGTACTATACTTCTCTGCCTACCTTTACAGGTGTGGTGTTCCTTTTTATATTTAACATGGAATTAATTCCTGAATCAATTGAATCTATACCTCGAAACCCAAATATAGAACATCAAAAGACAAACTCCAGTATACAAAAGAACAACACATTCAATTTTTGCCTTAATTCTATCGTTTCGATAAGAAAAACCCTATATATCAGGCTTCCTTATTCAAACTTAACGCATATTAAATCCATCGCTCAAATTGGGGGTTAAGAATTTGGGAAAATTTTTACATAAGCATTGTACAATACATATGTGCAAAGGTAAGAAGGAACTATCAACGCGCGTTAACAAATGGACGGAGAGACAGAGGGGCACGTTTCTCAACTGTGGCTATAGCAGAAAACAATCCGGCGTGTGGTGCCTAAGGAAAAAAAAACAATAGGGTCGTGATGAAGATGTAGCCATTGTGAGCAACGAGCGAGCAATATTTCACGGCTTTGTATGCCTTCAGAGCCCGATTAATTCTAGATATCTCCATTCGCCTATGCCAGTGTGCCTTAACCTTTTCAACGTCCTTCTGTGGATAAACAACGCTGTTGAGGATTTGCGTTTTGTGTAAATTGGACTTAGCCTTAATAAGTACATAGGCGTAACGGTCGCAACATCTTCGAATTTTAAGTAAAATTAGCTCCAGAATTGCATTTTTGTTGTAATTGTGTATTTGTGTAATTGGATTCTATTCTAAATGTATTCTAATATCAATGTTAAAATGTAGACTAGACTAGACTAGATTTAGGCACGTTTATTTGAGAACCGCTGACCTACACGGAATAGTGTGATGAAACTTCTTTGAATCACAATGTTAACAACGCATGCACGTGTGGGCCGGGACAAGTGAAATATTCATTACAATGGCGGTTCGATTTCATGATTATTGGTGGGAAAAAAAAAGTAGTTTACTTTTATCACCACCCGTCCGAAACAACTCGATATCACGTGGTACATAACAAATGAAACCTAAAATGAAACGTGTTTGTAAATACGTGTAAGTTTTCCCTAAATATTAGCTAATAAGATTTCAATTAAAACTCCTTTCATAACTTGGTCTTATAAGAATTTTTTTATGTAGTCATTGGATTGAAATGTTGAGTAGGTAGCTATATATACAAAATCCTACAGATTTATATGAATTATCTATATAGTTATGAACGACGTAAAAATATAAGCTAGCACCCTTCGCAACGGTTTAGGCTATCCGCTCATCAAAAGCAGAAACAAAACGACAGCCGAGCCGAATCAATTTCCATACTCACCTACTTAAAGAGCAGACGACATTATGCAAATAGGTTAAATTGAATTACCGGAGTTAAATGTCGTATAAGATAAAAACGACGGAGCAATCTACAAGCCAATGAGGAGACGTTATATTACCATATTCAGACCCTATTGAATATTTATACTGTGTACGATGCCCTACTACTAAGTGTCGGAGCCTCGCTCAGCCTTGTAACGCTAATGGACACTATCTCTCCCTTCATATGTCAAAATAAAAACAAAAATCGAATAATGTTGACCTTTTTTCATCCAATTAGGAAAGTTGAAGCAGAAGTAAAGGATCAAGATTACTCTTCCAAATGTCAAAATGTAGTGTATAAACAAAGTTTATTTCGTGATCTTTATTTTATAAGCGATAAGTAGAGCAACTGTCTAAATCACTTTAATATAGAGATTATTCATTTGATTTTTTTGTTATTAGGCTACCATAGAGGCAGACGAAAAAATCTCAGAAGCATTATTGAAAAGAATCAATAGAATTGTTATAATTCAAATTTGTAACAGTTTATAATACAGTATTTAAAGTACCGAAACGTTATCTTATGACGTAGTGTTATGTAAGGTTCTGTCTGCATGTATTTAATATATTCATTAATTATAAAACAACGATCAATCTAAAATGCCCGCGAAAAACGGGAGCTTATGAATAAATAAACAAGTGCTTATATAATGTTCGGCCGGGATTAAAATTCAAATATTCTGACAAGTCAATCTAGCGAACGGTCCCCAGTCGCCCCCCGCGGCATGAGTATGCAAGGGATTATTTCACACTTGACCAGTATAAATTACTATATTCGTTTAAACAATTTTGTACATATCTTTGTTAAATATGCACAAAACAAACAAGTTTTTAATTGATTGTCTTACAATTGCGTAAGAAGTATGGAATAATGCGTGATTATAATCAAGTTTGTTTATATATAATATTATTCTATACTAAACATTTGGTACAAAAGATCGTGTTCCACATAATTGTGATTATGCTTTTTACTGTAATACTTCAAATATAATGTACTTATAAATACGAAATAATACACTTAACATGAAAGTAAATACTGTTCAATGCCTATAACAGTTTTAACTTGAAGCATTGTATCGATATATGTATAACATGTATGTTTATATAAATATTAGTCAAAGGCAATAAATAAATTCCATAAAGTTTTTATTATTATCAAAAAATTAAAGGCTTACCGATTTTTTTGTACCGCTTAGTCGGCAACCGTAAATCAAAACAAAGGTAATTAAAGCTGGCCGCTATATTAACGGAAATTAAAACATCAAAATCAAACACAAAAGACGCCATATTTGGTCGGTGGGCACAGAGTGGAACACGCACCGCTAACAGAAAATAAGGGACACACAGAAAGACAGGAAGGGCCCGTGCGAGCGAGAGCGGAACAAAACACCATAACAAACGAAAGGGAGGGCGATAGTGACGCGATGATTGAACGCGCCACAAGAAAAATGATCACCCGTCAAGCGGCGACTGAGAGAAACTACCCCTAGCGAGCGTGACAAGGCGAGCGATAGATTTCGTGTTGATGTTAGAGGGGGATGGAAAGTGCCAAAATAGGGGTGACGTACGGTGATGGATTATGCTTTTCTCTCTAAAGAAGGGAGGGGCTCACAGGTCGTTATGGAAAAAGCTGAGGGAAGTGGGGACCGACATGTGTCGGAGACGCAGACCAAACCGATGGAGCCCTTAATTGATTTCTGTATGACTCGAAAACAAATGATGTTTTATGCTAATTTGATGAATTTATTTTGCGACTATAGGATTATTTACAAACAAGTTGCTTTATTATGAAGACTGAAGAAATAAAAATTAAATCAACCTTAAAGACTTTATGCACCTACTTACAAAAGTATATAAGTAATAGTTAGTCAACACAAGCAATATTTTATCTATCATTATTTACTATTTGTTAGTTAACATATTTTTAACGAACAGGAAATTTAATTTAATTATTAGTGTAGTGAATATAACGAGCCCTCTTTCGAAACTTTAATTTTGCACATTCCAATAGATTAACATTAGAAAATTCGACCCGCTTTTAAAACTTTTTCGCTACTCGCCTCCCGGACACAAACAACATTAATTGCATCGATTAATCTTGGTGCTGACATGTTCCTAGCTCTCAAACTAACGCGAAGGCCCCGAGCGATCATGCAGTGTCAGAGACGACCAATTCGACCCCATGCAAAAATGTCCAAGGGGCAGCTAAAATGCCACTCGCAGAATGCTTTTGTCCACTTTGAAGAGCGCTTATTGTTTTATGCCATTGTTGTATGAAAATTTAAATCCTTAATTATTCATAGGATTGTTTTGCTTGACAATATTTTCACAATAGGCCGAGGGTTTGCAAGGGAGGTAATCGGTTTGATTAATAAATTGTCAAGTTGAATCCAGCGTTAGAATATAAATTGTTACCGCAAATATTTCATTCCATTATTACAGAGCGAACTCGCTCATTGTTTTACGAAATGTCATATCTCTTCCTGTCACCTGATTGTTTTGGCTTAAAAGCTCCGCTGAAAGTGTTCCGAATTCTATTTTTATCGTTTAACGATACATTCGTCACTGAAATTTACTTATTACTTAGAATATTACTATATCGATATGAAATAATTGTTTTAGTAAATAATAAGAATAATTTAATATTGTATGTAAATCAGCTACATAAAATATATTCAGTTAGGTAATAAGTAGATATAACTTTTAAAGTCAAAGTAGGAATACCAATGAATAATACCAATTATAAATATTTTTTGATAAACGGCATAGTACAAAATGAATTCATTTAGTTAATCGGCACCCGGCTTAAGTTTGTTTTGAGACAAAATTAATTAAGACAAGTGGAAGATGTAAAAACTTGAAAATATCAATTACTTTTATTGCTCGCCATTATATTAATCATCGGCTAAATTAATTTTTCATTCGGACAAATCGCCGAGTGGTTGGTACAAATGTCTTTTCGACTTGATTGATATCTTGCTCTGGATAACGCGTGGTTCATATACAGGCGTATAGCGAGTGCGGGCTAGTACTATAGAATAAAATATAACTATTTGTACCAATTAACGGAAGTATGTGTCGAATTAGTCTCAGAATTTATATTCAACGATATGTTTGTTTCAAGAAAATATGATCTATTGTGTAACTAGAATTTTTTTTTTGCTTGAAGTAGGTATTAAAATGTTAGTATGTTGAATGAAACCAATTAATTTATTTGTTAATTAATATAAACCAGATTATTGCCATAATCGAAAACTGTTTACTTAACAGTTAAATATATAGCATTCAACCCGAAGACAGCTTTGACAGGTTTAGTAGGTATCTGAAATTTTGTTTCTAACGATACAAAATTATTTGTTTTATTGTTTTTGTATAAAGGCGCAAAAATAACGTTACATCATGGCTGTAATGCCCCAAGAGGTAGACAGAAAAGTGTAGCACACTCCCACGCTTGACCAGTTACGTTTACGTCCCACTATGGTATGGGTGGTGAGTCTATTGCCATACATCGGGCACATATCCACACTCCGAGCCTCTAATAGAAAATACAAATTAGAGAAATTTAATAGAGCCCGATCCGGCATTTGAACCCAGGACCTCCCGATAGGCAGTACGCGCATAAATAGATATTGAATTTTGAAATATATTTGCACATTGAATAATTGAGGCAAACAGAGTCTAATTATATGTTCCGGGACATATGATGAGGAAATCATACAAAGCGGGTTCGTTATTTCCGGGAGTATAATCTTATCGCCCATTCTCTACCTTAATAATCGCTTAACGTCTCATAAGCGAACCGCTCGACGCTGACACAACGGCCGTACTCTTATTATTTTCATAGTATCAGACGCATTGGAATAACCATCTGGCGTGTCTCATATCGCAACATGTGGCGGTAAATTAAATAGTAGATAGAGTAAGAAGGTGTACTCTATTGTGTTGTGAATTTGTTATAATGCTTCGCCTTGGCAGATGATGAATGTCTTCCTTGAGTTTGATAGCGATTCCTTACGCCACTTTTATAGAACTACACGAAGTTTTTAATTTGATGCTTTGTTTTTTGTTTTTGTTTAGGTTATTATTATTTTCATTG
>DWTR01000291.1:0-10105 GCA_018244935.1 Ardaris minthe | reverse complement strand
CTACGGCGTGGTTTAAATGTGCTGACGTAATAGCTACTGTTATTTTTTGGCATAGAAGGCATAAACACATCATGTTAGCGTATACAATATTATTTACGTAACTATGCTATCAAACATGCTCCAAATATTTATCTAGGGCCCTCAAGTTCTGCTTTGCGGCAGAAGTAAATCTGACTGTTTCGTCACTATCGTACTCGTTCGCATGTTCTATAATCTTATAGTTTTTCCAGTTGAGTATATTACTGTTTATACATTCACTGTAACGTTGTCAGTGTGAACAAAACAGCACGACATATTTGTTACTATAGAAACTTATACTATATTATAGTAGTGACTATTAAAACTAGACTGTTGTAAGAAATTGATTTTTTAATAACATGAGGTTAAAAGTCATTAATATAGCCTATGTTTCGCGTCGTATGTATATACACACGAGAATCGCCACACCGTTTAGATAATCGATATGCGTGCTTGTAATCATCCCCTCAGAGGCTCTCGGAGATGAGGGGCCGGATACGCGCCCCGCGGCCGGTACGCATGCGTACCTACCGAATTACACATCCTCTCTCAAATAAAATTGAATCTTTTTGTTCAAATTATTTACACGAGAAGCTTTGTTTTTTCCTGTTTTTTAATATCATCACGCCTGGTCTAATACGGGTTAGACAAAGAGCACCATGTGCCAAATATGTCCATCCCTTCAGTCCTGACTTGTTTTTTCTACATTCATCCGTATTAGGTACCGGCTTAGGAGATCTCTAATTTCCTCATCAACCAGTATCTGACCTATTGATTATTCCTTATTTATTATCCGGGTTGCATGAAAGGAGCCTCCCCGAGCGGCGACTATGTCTTATTAAGTAAGAACATACACTGCCCGGCGCACCCTGGACATTGCGACTAATCCTTTCACCACGATGGCTATCGACGAAGAAAATTTATTATCCTTATTATTACTACAATATAAACTATTATTTCTTGCTTACCATTCCTATCATATCATATCTGTTAACTAATTATTCCCTGATCAATATTATTGATTTCATTTCTTAGCTGAGCTTCTGAATGAACGGTTCTGTGTTCTAAATAATTCTGTTTTGCGTGATAAACCTGTTTCAACTAAACTTGAATAAACCTTGCCACCTCCCCCACCCCCGTCTTCCAGCATCAACGTTGCTACTGCCTTACGCCTCGTCACCTACATTCACAAATAAATATTTTTATGGCAATACAATCACGTATAGGATTAGTAAATAAAAAAAGGCATTTAATTCTCACTCACGAGCTGATTCCCGTCGTGGGCACACAGACGCCGCTGCGCCCGTAGTCAATATTTATTTGACAGTTGAAACGATTACGACACAGGTAGCAGAGACAGTACCCCGAGCGATCCGCTTGAATGGCCGCCACCACAAATAAACGATAGAGTACAATAAGAACATGAGTGTTAATTATACACCACCGAGCTCTCGCTTGAAAAACTTAACAAGTAGATACGTAGATAAGATTCTCGCCGTACAAGCTGTGGTGTAGCTAGGGTGTCGAGACGCATCTTATTGATTTTTATGTCTACGTATAGGTATTTGAATTTCGTAATGTAATTTTTCTATTATGACTATTTGGAATTGCCTAGTGAACTTTCAGTGTTGAAGTAATAATAATAATTAGATGGGATAATAATAATTGATATGTGTAAATAACACCAGATTCGATTTTATTGTTTTAATAGAACGGCACAATATAAGGAGTTTAAACTTTTCGATTAATATCATATTTAAGCGCCCCAGACTGTAATTAAACTAGCGGCGCCAAGGCTTGTCTACCTGTCGGCAAGCCTTTGCCTCCGATCTATTAGACAATAAAAAAGCTAATGCCTACTCGGTGCTACAGAGCGCGGCAACTTCTCACAGCTCACCCCTCGTCCCCTCGCTTCTTGCCGAATCAAAATAAAACACAACCTTCCAAGGATACAACCACCGTAATTTTAAAGCCAATCAGTCGCACCCTCTCGCAAATAATTTTCAACTTTGCGCCTCAGGCCACAGAACTCAATTTATATCACGGGCGGTGTGTTAGGAATGAGTTCGTGCGATGCAAGGCAATAGGAACCTTTACAATGCATAGGTAGGGATAAATATTGTTTTGATCGTGTAACCACTGAGGTTGTAAAGGTGAAGGAAGGGTGAAGAGTGAGGAGGGTTCATTAATCCCCGCGCCCTGCGCTCACGCACTTTCATGAATGGACCGAACAGGTTGATATATACAAATACAGGCTGTTGTCAAGGGGAATTAAGGAAATAATTGTTGCACCGGTGCCCATTTTAAAAAAGAATTGGAACCGGAAAAATGTTATGTTACAAACTATAGTAAAGTCATGTTCACTTACAAATATATTTGGAGAATTTATAGAAAGTTAACTAACCTTTAAAATAAGGATCATTGTTATTTAACTTTTCATTTACATTATTAAAAAGTGCATACTTCGTAATGTAACTATACAGTTTAAGTAGTATGTCACTGATAAATTCTGTTTTTTATTACAAGCCGTTAGCGCCTTACCCTATAATAAAATACAGTCAAAAATACATTGTACATCACGTAACAACAAAATAGGGTAAGGGTAAGGGTAATAGAAGATCTTATCGCGATATGACTGAGCGATTGCTACCAGACAAGTTTATTGTAGGTAACTTTTTTAAAGAAAACAAAAAGGGCGGGGTTTACAAAATTGTCACTTACGCAATCGTAAAAAGCATATCTAAGACAGCTTGTTGTTTCACAATATAACAAGTGCAAGTTAAGATATATTTAAATGATATGTAAAGGTAACATGACCCGTCAGTTGACGATAGACTTCAATGGAATTCAACACATTATGTGCTCGTAAACATCTCATGACTAATGTAATATGCTTTGTACTTTGGGAAATCAATAACCTCGAACAAAAAACACGAAAGCACTTTAGTATCAAACCAACCTCGTGCTACTGAAGTGTTGAATTACTTAAATATGTATGTATTTAACTAAGGTTACATATATCATTTTCATCACGAACCGTGTACATGTTAAGTTAAACAACACGATTCTCCTCTTGGCCGAAAGCAACTGGCGCAGATACGCAGGAGAAATTTACCAACGTGCACGAATTCACGGACTTTGAAATGTTGCTAGGTCATCAATTTTCATTGTGTGCCAAAAATGAGGTCGAGAGAAGATCAAGCTCTCGTTATCAGCGAATTTCCAAGTATAAGACAATGCTTCAGTAACCCGAATGGACACATTGTGATGGCATGATCGTTCTTTAATATTCAATGTGTCGTTACCACTGTAATCACAACACTTTGATTGGGTATTGTTCACAGTTTTTGTCAGTGTATGTTTAAATTTTATTGTTAATTTATTATAATAAATAGTTCCCGTGTCGGTATACTTAGCGTAGGTTATTTTCGAATGCCATTGTTTACTGTTACGTTCAATGGCCTTTAAGAATCAAATGATATCAACGTTCCTCTATCCACCGACAGAAGGTAAATTGCCTCCCATTGTTTTCTACAGGATTTGCCCGGAGTAACTTTATGTGAAATGGTTTTTTTGCTCATTTATTGTTACTCCAATTGTATATAGCCATTGACGGACAATTATTTGTATCAGAGTATTTTTGTCCATTTTGCCAAGAATCATTTGTGAAACATCCTGTGCGTCCGAGGCTCGAAGGAAGCGCCGCAACGTCCGGCCGCGTGGATGTACCGTGATGCTCTTTTTCCTTTCGGCTTATTTTTTGTTCATCTCATTTATTTATTCCAATGTAATCTCTTCCAGTTCGTTTTTTATTCAGTCGACCTTCAGTGTTACCTGTGCCGGGATGCCAATGCGTCGTGTATCTCCTACCATTTTGCTAAAAGATGGATAGTGTTGGCCTTACAAGGGGAAGTGTCATTTTGTCCAACGACCGTTCCCGATCATAGATTTTGATAGCATTTCGAGGTGGTTCTTTTGAAGAATGGGATTGTTTTAACTCTGCTCACGTCCAAGTGCTTAGTGATTCTGTGCGTCAGTGCTGTGATGATGGAACTTCCGCGTTACTTATTACTATTAGCAAGGACTTCACTAGAGAATCTGCATCGTCTTCCAATGGATCCTCCACAGTCGCCCAAGTTCAATGTGCCTCTTTGGCAACCGTGGGTAGCATCGCCTCAAAAAGGTTGGTTCCGCTCTTAAGTGTCTGGTAAATCTATTGCTATATTCATGACTCTATATGATATAAACAATGTTAAAAATATATGCAAATATTGCGTACATTCACTTTCTTAATCTGTAATTCAAAACATTACCCAAAAAATTATCTCTATTTTCTTCGATAGGTATATAATACCATATTCATTTTCATAAAAATAACATTTTAGTTTTAATAAGCTGGTTACATATTTTACAATTGGTAGGTAAATGCATATCTGAGTATAATTACGTTATGTTGGGGTAAAGGAAATTCCGTATTGGATTTGAATTTTTCCTTATAATAGATATTATGTGCCCGGTGTACGACAATAGACTCACCATTTATTCCTTAGTGGGATGTAAACGTAACCGGTGAAACGTGGGAGTGCACTACACTCGTCTGCCTACCTCTTCCGAAAATATAGGCGTGATGCTACGTTTAAAAATATGTATTTGTTTCATAATCATATAACTTAAGTATTTTGGAATAATTAGTGTTTGTATTGTTCATTACTTGGCACTTGTTACGCGAAATGGTTACCAAAATATTATATTTAGATGACGTATAAAAAAATCCTAAATATAACAAATAGACTTCTTTAAAATCCTTAATATTTACCTATTGTCTACATAATCAATTCAAGTCTAATGTAATTTATCACCATTATAGCAATTAAAGTGAATTAAATATTTAAACATTATGATTATAATAATTATAAAAGTATATTCAATCGAATCTCTTATTCATTCTGACGCTAACAGAAGTGTAATGATGGAAAGTTGTATCAATATATGTACCTATTGAGTCTAATAATACGGAAATAGGTACTTTATATTTGTTGTATATTGAGATCTTCTGTATGTTTTGTTTTCAGAGACGCCAAGCACGGCGTCTAGTGGCGAGTCGGAAGGTGACCGTACGCTGTCTCCCGAAGCGCCTCGTGCTCCGCAACTAAAGGAGCTGACGGGCAAATGGCGTAGGGAGAGACGGTCAACGCGTCTGCCTGAATACAGACCCAAGTAAGTCGATAGTGATATTCATTATACGTTAGTTGCCCGGAAGAAATGTCTTTTACGCAATGAAGCCGCCCATTGTTTACATTGAATAGACTGTATAAATTACAGTAAATGAACAACAAAGAGATCTATCTAATGTGTAGTAGTTGTTGTTAGGTTACAAATATTAAAACAAAACTCACACATTCAACCATTTCCAACAGAAATGTTAGCTGTGAATCACTATTCACCAACTCGGATTAGACTAACATACTAGACTATTCTACGCTATCAATACCAAAATCTTGCAGTAATGGGAAAGTAGCAGGGAAACGCATTTTTAGTAGTATAAATGTATGTATTGCCATTCCTACAACAACTTTGGGCTACGGACTACGAGTACGTAATTTAACGAACAAAAGTAAAAAAAATGTCAAGGGCGAATGTTAAAAGTTTGCCTGAGAATTTTTACGTTAATGTCAATAATTATACAACGTCTTCCGTATGTAGGCGGTCAAGAGATTAGTGCTAGGGATCATAGGCTACCCGAACATGTAAAGCATATAATTTTAATTATTTTTTTGTCTTGTTACTCTAATTTTCAGATTTCACAGAACTACGTATACATATTTTTTTTTTCATTTGATAAATCTCATGATATTTATCAGTTATTTTATTGCAAGATACTCAGTTAAACTTACATCTTTTTTTTTTTTATTAAACATCCACAAAGCGAAGAGAAAGTTTTCAAAAAATGTAAGGAAAATATATTCACCAAAATTAATTTGCAATTTTCAACTTAAGCAGTGCTAAAATATGGCATTGGAGAGATACATGATTTTAAATATTTCTATAATTGAAACTGATTCATACTTGATAGGATATTTAAAAGACGCACACCAAGTGCATTTGACATTCATGTACTCGTTGCAATAAAGAGTGAAACGTTACAGAGAAAATGGCAAGATGGCGCTACGGTCGCAGTCGTTCAACGAGCGGCGAAGCGTGGCGGCGGTGGCGCGCGCGCAGCCGCACAGCGACGGCGAGCTGTCCGACGGAGCCGACGACTCCGCGGCCGGTCTGCATGTTAACGAGAGCGGTGAGGGAAACAGAGAAAGAAAGAACATTAAATACATATACTTCTCTGAATTGCTTCTTATAAACACAACACAATGTGTTCTACTTCCATCTCCATCATTGAAAGTTGAACTTTATTAATCTTTGTAACGACCGCACGGAACAAACGATGCAAGTTTTTATTGCTCTGCTGACGCAAGCTTTTGAGCCAAAATACTCTTCTTCGACTCACACTTCTTTTATCTGGTATCGGGCCCAGAATAATTATAGTAACGCGTATACGGTATAGAAATATATATAAAATATATCACTTCAGTGTCAAACTGCACCCAACTTGATAACAATACTGATTAAGCTACTGCCAACTTTCATGTTGGAGAACGGGGTTTTTTAAATATAGTAACATATTAAAGGCTATATTTCTACTATTCTGAATTGAGCATGGTACAAAAAATTTGCACTTCACCTGAACTGTAGTAATTGTTGGAACAAATTCAATCGCATACTTATAAATTGTTAATCAAAATTGTGTAATTGTTATAAAATTAAATTTAAAGATTATTATTTTAATTAGCATGTTTTTTACAAAAACGCTTAAAAGCACTCATAATTTCAGAAACTTTGGCAATTATGTAATGTCGAACACATTGTTTAATCTCCTAAAAAAATGGTTGCCGTAAAAAATAGGACATAGCGATTAGAATTGATAATGTTGCGATGACCTTGTATTTTGTGGAAAACTTCAGTTTTTGTGTAGTGTATAAAATATTTTAGGAAAACCAATGTTCGAATATTGAACCATCATTATCACACGTGCTCGCTTCTCTATACGCTGTGGGAAATTGAATATGTATCAATATTTTTGTATAGTCCGTGTATGAAATGTGAGAAGGCGTAGTTTATTCACTGAGTTCAATAGGAATCAGATCTTATAATAGGCCCACCACCTATTCCATAGTGGGACTTAACTAACGTAACTGGTGAAACGTGGGAGTGTATTTCACTCCGCTGCCTACCTCTTCGGGGATTACAGGCATGATGTTACGTTATCTTATAATTGGCTATAATGCAATTCATAACCTCATTGGTTCAATAGTTAATGAAACTGGTCTGATTCTCACTGTGGATATATTCTTGTGTTGACCACAAGAATTTGTCGTACGTCTGGATGTAAAAAATATACATATTTATAAGTGTATATTTGATCAACCGTCTAGTTATCATATAAAAAGAGTGGAATTTCTTGCCGGCATCTATTTTTACCGATTCCGACAACCTGGAATTATTCAAGACAAAAGTGATTACGCAGTTCCTAGGCAAGTGTGCTACATCCTAGGCTGCATCTCGCTTTCCATCAGATGGGATGGCTGTCAAACGTGAGCCTGTTGCTAAATAAAAAAAATCAGAAACCATTCTAGTCCTTATGAGATCGCCGTGCGTGGAAATGTTCCAATATCCTATTATTATTAATGGTGTGTGTTGCCCGCAGCGCCGCCGCAGCGCGCGCCCGTGGACATGCGGCTGCGCGCGCGCCCCTCCGTCATTAAGGCCACCGACGCGCCCCCGGGTAAGCTCTTCTTGCTTATTATTATTGTCACCCGAAGCCCTTAAAACGCAGGTAAAGAGCACTGGGTGCCAGAAATCTATCCTGACAGACCTCGCTTTTATATTCATCATTATCTTTTTAATGTTTTTTCCGTTACACACACACTTCATCGTAATCTCTCTCTGGTTGTTATTTTGCCAATTTCACTGATTTTGTCTCCTATAGTGGGATATTACGAATGGAATGGAACGTATAATATAACGTATAATGCTGCAGTTGTTAAGCGTTGGGAAAATTTGCATATGAAAAGTATACGAGGGGTCCGGTTGTGGTACGATCATTGATAGAATTTGTTAAACACTGAATTTTTTTCCAAATACCACTATGGGCTATAAAGAAATTAAAAATATATTTTGTTACAACATTACAACAAATTGGACTATATATGGTATATTAATACCTATAATGTCATTTTATTCCATCCATATCACTGGATACGCCCAACAGACATTTACATAAATTTAAACATGTGAGGTTTTTACTCAGTAGGTAATCACCTTACCGAATTTTTCATGTGACCGCTTGATACATCCGGTTACAGGTTCCATGTCGATGTGTGATCCCGTGATTGACGAACACTTCCGGCGCTCGCTCGGCGACGACTACATGAACCTGTTCAAGAAGACCACGAGCGCGGACAGCGCGCAGCCCGGCCCCAAGCCCAACACGAAGGATCGGGCCAGCAGCCCAATACAGTTCAAGAGCGAGGAGCCCCCGAAGCCGGCCAAAATCATAGCCATGGAAGTGGACGATGCCAGCCTCTCCGTCGACGATCACTTCGCCAAGGCTCTCGGGGACACGTGGCGACAAATACAGACATCGAGGCTAAGAGACAACGAGCGGATCCAAAGCGCCAAGGGCGGCGTGGACGACCACTTCAGCAAGGCGCTCGGCGACACGTGGAAAAAGATACAGTCGTCCAAGATCAACCTGGCCAGCGACGAGCCCAAGCCGAAAGATCAGACCAAGATCATTTCGAGGAGCGGCGTCGTGATTTAATGACGGGAGCTCAAATCACGCGGTTCGGTTCACGGCCTTGTGAAATTTACGAGGCATTTTCTTGAATCCAACTGGAGTGTCAATAAATTCTCACTTGTCCGACGTAAGGGCGCCGCGCGGGTCCATGACACACTCTGTTACCTTACACGGTTTTGGTACGAGAGCTCGTTTCTCTTCGACGTAGTCAATTTGTTAGTCACCATTACACATTATAAGTTATTACCTCAATTTATGCGCTTTTGCACAATTCACTATTATTGTATACGTAGATTTAATATTAGCGGGTAACTCGAGTATTGTAAATAATGTCTCGTCATGTCGACGGCGCATTCGAATAGACGCATATTGTATTTGTATGTATGTATTCTTATTATGAATTATGTTCCTTGTGCAAATGTTTATTAGACGTAAGAGACCATTTGGTTGTTTAGATAAAAGTGTTTTTGAAAAGATTCTACATATATGTTCTAAGCTTAGTATACGTCTAGATCGTTAGTATTGGTTAAATTATATTATCAACAATAACTATTTTATTATTTGTAGGAGACTTAAGGGATATTTGCTGAAGAGATCTGTTTTTAAATCTATTATTAAGTACTCACTATAGTTGATATGAAACTTTCATAATTAGAAATGCCCCAACTTGACACCTGAAACAGCTCTCAAATTTCAGTCAATTGAACCGAAAGCTTACCACAGCGGTCAAAGCCACTAAAATATATAAAAATGTTACTGTTTATGTATACATATCGTTATATACAACAGATATCACAGTGAATAAGTATGAATAAAGTATTTTGTAATATTCAATTCGAAGCGTCTTTTTTTCTTTTTATAATTATTCGGAGTCAAAAGATGGTTATGTAAAATGCATTTCTTTTGTGAGCAAACTGAGTGAAGTGATAAATTAACAATACATTTTGTATTCCTTATTAAACTTTCCATGTCAATTTTCATCGAATTAACAATATTACCATTCAGATAGACCTGATCTGCAATGATCTGAAAGATGAATCGAGCGCAAGTCGTGATATATAGATCACAAGGCAAAGATTTATCTAATATTTGGCACAGAGTAATTAACTTGAACCGGAAGTTAAAATACATAGGATTTGTTATATGAGCACTTACTTAATAAATAAATTGGTGAGAAATTTGCTATATAAAAAGCCTATACACAATATTAAACCTAAGATCGATGTGTATATATAT
>DWTR01000290.1:0-10106 GCA_018244935.1 Ardaris minthe | reverse complement strand
TGTATGGCAATAGGCTCACCATCTATTCCATAGTGGGACGTAAACGTAACTGGAGAAACGTGTAAGTGTACTACACTCCTCTACCTACCTCTTCGGGGATTACAGACGTGATGTTACGTTTCCTTTTATTAAAATAATATTTGAAGATAAATAGAATTGAATGAAGCATATAACTGTATGATATTTACCTAAAACCTTATTAACAATAGGAATTATTTTTATTTATCCTTTCTTTTCTCTTTTGAAAATTCTATGAATGCTACCATGCGTTATGTCCACAAATCGTGTCAATATTTTTACCGCGTATGCATACAATCATACAACACTTTCTAATAATAGACATAGATTACATACAAGATACGTATGTATTTGTGTAACATTTTTTTATAAATTGCTATACAAACATGTATAATATTTTATAAAAAACTTTTATCTGCCTATCTCTTCGGGAATTACAAGTGTGTATATATATCTGTCTACCTTGGGAATTATATGGCCGTGTGTGGAAATGTCCCAATTTATTTACACAATATAAGTTTTATTGTAAACATATTTTCTTATTTTATCGCGATGAATAACCGAGCAACCACGCCTTGGTTCCGTAATTGGTGCAGCGGTCGGGGCAAAGGCCATTTTAATTGCTGCAAATGATACAGTAACGCGTAATTGATATAATCACAGTCTCACACATTCGACTCGCCGAGTCATGTTAAGACCGCGCGGAACTTATCAGCTTTATACAAAATACTGGTTATACAAAAAAACTCCTCATCTTCAATATTCTGCACAGGGATTCCCCG
Organism: Ardaris minthe; assembly: GCA_018244935.1. Taxonomy (NCBI): domain Eukaryota; kingdom Metazoa; phylum Arthropoda; class Insecta; order Lepidoptera; family Hesperiidae; genus Ardaris; species Ardaris minthe. Next base: position 9,306 of record DWTR01000290.1, on the reverse strand, counting down.
TATAATGGCGTATAGAAATACATAAAAACTAGTTTGAAAATAGTGAATATACATTCGGTGCGCGGCTTGAGTAATTGAGATTTTTTTCGTGTGTTACTTTAAGCTGAGTTACCTTCTTTTGCTCATCTGTTAATCATACTCGTATTTCAATTGTGATTATAAATTCTTTGTTATAAATTGACGTGGCAATGAATGCGTAATGTAACATCATGTCTATAGTCCCTGAAGAGGTAGGCAGAGGAGTGCAGTACACCCCCACGTTTCACCAGTTACGTTCATATACCACCATGGAGTAGCTGGTGAACCCATTGTCATACACCAGACAGAAATGTGGAGTCCGAGATACTGCTAGAAATTGCAACTAGTTAGAAAATCCAATAGTACCCGACATTTGCTGAACCCAGGACCTCTGCATCACCAGTGGCGCTTGCAACCACTTGACTAACAAGTCAATCAAACTAAAATAAAACGTTCCTTTCAGTGGTACTTTTGTATCTGCTCTTGTTTGGTTCATAACATGATAAGAGAGGTGAAAAAATAATAGTGATTTGTATTAAGAAAGGGACGCTTAGATAGATTGTGTATGAGTATATTAAATGATTGAATGATAGTAGAATTACTGAACACGAAGTGAGTGCAAATGGCGCAGCCTTAAGAGGCAGACCAAAGCGTATGTACTACAAGTTGGAAATGTTTCAAAAGAAAATCAAGAAGACTCTTTCTTCTTTGTCGGTATCCATATAAAAATATGTAAATAAATTGTGTCTTGCCGGTATCACAATAGCGGAGGAGGGCAAGGGCGACGTACATATAACCTTTTTGTCATCATTAGAGTATTATATAAAAATACCATTATAACATTTTAAAATTTGTCATTCGGTCTCCGCGGGTAAGGAATACAATAAATTTATTTATTTATTTATTTATTCTTTATTGTACACCATTAATAGGCAATACAAAGGACGGACTTAATGCCTAGTGGCATTCTCCACCAGTCAACCCTTCTATTTATTATTTAACTGGAACAATTCAATTATTCCAGCGGTAAGCCTAAACCTATGTTCTATAGAACGTCGACAACGGAGAAACAAAGCTCAACCAAAAAAGGGAGGAACACACGTTCTGTAATACGTTCCAAATGTGCTCCACGGTCGCGGTTGCAGTGGACCTCACAACGTTCCGCCGCCGGGCGGTCGAGAGCGGTCGAGACGCGCGCCAATTAGCGTAGCGTTTCGTTTTAACACGCTCACTCGCTACATTCCTACGACGGAACATGTCGGATGCGAACGACGTACGATTTGGTGAGAGATCACCCGTGTTCTAAACTAGATTTCTTCATTTAGTATTATTGTATTGTTACGTCGCGTCCTTCGCGGGGTAGGCAGGGAGCGCCGGTGCTTAATTTATACCTATCCTTACAGACGTGACGCACGTGCTCGCTGACGTTAAATCGCATAAATCACTTAGACAAGTATAGTAATAGTAGTCATATTCATAAAACCAAATGAGTATGACAGTGATGAAAAATATTTGTATTATTCTATTCAAAACATCGTGCAAACTATACTACACGTAACAGTGTTTGCATTACAATTTAAAACAGCCGAATGGTGTCGATCCGCCGTCCGCCACTGGCGCGGCGCCTTATCACACGCCCGACGTGTCCTTGGCGCCGCTCAAGTGAGCAGCGCACCGTTATCACTTGTCATAACGAGCCATTTGTTATAGCGACGATGATAGCAACAACAACAACAGAAGTACGGAATACAACAAATCGCCGAGCGCAATAAAACTGTCCGTGCCGCCATTACAGAGCGCGGCGACATTGCGGAACCGTTATCAAAATTACAATTGCGAAAATATATATTATATACATAGATACATAATTGCAAAATATATGAATACACAATTGCACACCGAAAGAATGTAATGTAAGCCACGTTCGTGCAAACAATACAAACGTGTTCCGAACGAATTGCTCGCCAAGATTTCGATTTTAAATAAACGCACTGAAAATCCGACGATCATTTTGTGATCTGGTATGACAGATTTGAATGTTATACGTTGACTCACCGGGTTTTGTGATGGGCGTTTTGAAGTCGTTGTTGTTGGCCAGCTGGGGGTTCTCTTGTACCTGTAATGTACAAAACGATGAACAATCGTAACGATGACGAATCGCGAACAATCGTGATCAAATGGCTCCAGGGAATATTCATAATTAATCGATACAAATCAGTCGAACGAATTCATAGCCGGACTCAATTAACAACGCCTCTCTCGAATCTAGTAAAATATTTAAGAGAAGAAAGAGATTGGAATAATTTGTATTTATCATTAATTAAGTATTAGAGCAGTGTTTATAATTAATTATAATCTACCCAAAGCTGATCGATTTGACCACTTATCATGTTTAAAATGAAAGTCACAAAGAAAAGCCTGAATTGACGCATGCTCTTTAGCACAAAATAAAAGTTACAATACAATACAAAAACTCCCTATCGTACACCAAATAATAAGGAAATACACAATACATAGAAACAAGAAAGTAAGGAAAGAACAATGTGCGGCGTTATCGCTAAACGAGCAATCTCTTCAAGACATCCTAAGAGTAGGGAGCTTATTTAGATAAAAGCGAACAGATGAGAAATTGATGTTCGCCTATTTAAAATCTGTATTTTAATCGTTAATTTCAAAGTTTAAGTCGTCCTGTTCTGCGACACACACACACACACACACACTAGTTTAGCAAATGTCTTAAAGAGCCCGAGGGAAAAAGATTAAAATATATTAACCTACGCTTACAGTGCAGAGGTGAGTCCAGTCAAACGATGCTTTTCGTAGAACACAATCAGTGACACGATCGTGTCGATTGATGTAAGCCGTTTGTTTGCGAATAATTACGGTTACTCCCTCGCTACTATTAGGGTTGGAATATAAAGGTATATTAAAAAGATAATATAATATGCAATTGAATATTTGGATGGTTCTGCAGCTCACCTTGTTGGTGTAAGGGTTGAAGATGAACTTATTCTCCAGCTCCTTGCGCGGCGTCGCCGCTATCCCCGACAGCGGGGTTGGCAGCGATTTCATCTCCTGCGAACAGACGTAGCAATGTTATACGAACGCTTTAGTGGCGCTGTTGCATCGGAAACGTTACGCGAGATCAATGCAAGACGAATAGTTAGTGGCGTAGAAATAAATAAAAAAGTTTGAATTTGTGTTATCGGTAAGGGCGGATTTACACACACTCTTTTTTTTTCATTAACCAAAACAACGGTTTTCGTATATGATTTCTATATAGGATTTTATTATAGCGTTTCACTTTCATCCAGATCCCGTTTTGCCGTATTGTGTGAATACAGCCATACGTCTGCATACGCCAATAGTAACCATATATTTAAACGGTTTCGGTAAATCGTAAAAGTGTGAATGCACCCTACAGTTATGCTTTGATAAGTATTCATGTTTTGTACAGTTATACTTCGATTCATTATTTCATCTTCAACGACCCTTTTATATAATTGAAAATATGTGACAATTGTACAAATATAGCTAATATTTTAATATTAGGAATATTCAAAAATACCTTAAGTATGCTTTCTATTGGCGGTTGGCTGCTATCGATGTTGTGCTGCGAACAAAATTAATATCAAATTAGTAATTATATATTTATTTTATATAAAGAGTATGCCATACGAAAATACAGTAATAGACCTCAGCAGCCGACCTCGAATAGGACCGTAGACATAGGACTGTCAGTGCCAATCAGTCAAGTTATCATTCGTTGTTATTAAAACCAGTAGATAGTATTAACAGGCAATAGGACTGCAGGAATGCGGCTTTTGGTCAGTAACAGTCAGTGTCCGTCCGGGTCGAGGCAGGTCGCAGACGGGTGGCAACTCCCGAGGATTGCGATGGATCCCAGTTTAGACCTGGAGCGGCGATCGCACCCTTCAGATCGTAACACAAACTGTCTATAATTGCAACACGATGGAAATGCACTATCTCAGCTTTCAGACAATACAAGAAGGTGTTTTAAAAACAATCGATTTACGGCAAGAATACGAGGGGCGGTGGTCACTACAGCGTATACAGAAAGAGGTAAGCGAATGAGCTACAGAAATCACAGTGTCGTAATAAAGGAAAAATGACGTATTAAATTTCCAAGGCGACGATAAAATATTATTTTTAGTGTAGGTAAATAATATCATGTGTATGAGTATATCGTAAATGAAAGATAGTATTGAGTTGTGAACAATTTACAACCAATGATAATATGTAACTTTACGGCTTTAGCTGTAAATTTGGCCAGTGCTGATGCGGGTAAGCGCCGCGAGGGGAAATATACAAAACGAAAGTAAATTTAAACTTGACTTTGTATAATCGGGTTCTGAAACGTCAGGGAAATTAAAATAAACGTCTAAAATTAATATCTGACATTATTATGAATAGAAAAAACAATCTTTACCCCACCAGTAATACAAAGGTTAACCATTTTAATTATCACAATAAAAAAAAAGATCAATTCAGTATTACGATGTCAAGGGCCCACACTGAGTCTTTGCCGCGGGCAGTGACGCATTTATGTATAGACTAACCAAAATCCAATTTGAAAAAAAAATACATATATGTCTGGAATTAAATAAAGAAACAGTGTTGTTCGGAGAATAGCAGTACGTCGCATTCATACGTATGGACCCAAACCATAATCTTCCTTTTGGCTTCGACGTATTTGCGTTAGATCAAATTGGGACAAAGTAAAATTTTATCAAAGCCCAATCATTTTCTATGCACAAGTATTCAATGTAAATAGAGTAACAGATCTGTTGGTACTGCTGCACGTTACGATACCAGACCATAAGTCTCCAGCGTCTCCCTGTCTCTCTCTCTCTCTCTTTATGTGCCATCGATATCATGAAATGTAAAATGTATAGTTACAAACGTCGCTCAATCCCTTTGTGTTCGGTTACGAAGCATGACCGATTTATACTAATTTGTTTGTTCTAGTGTAACATCTCCAGTTAAGGGCTACTATGGTGAAGTTAATGCCCAATGACAATCTGTTCCAATCAACCCTGGCCGATATAGAGGGCGGCAGTCGCATACATAGGTATATAAAGTGTAAATTGAAGATATTTATTTTTGAAGAAAATAAAAAATATTCCTTCGCTAACTTATATGAGAAGATTTACAACTGAAACTTAAAACACTACTTTCATACACCTCGAGGCACAGTTCAATGACGCTGTGCAATAAAAAGCTTTAATTGAATTTCTTATTGAAATTCTCTTCACATATATTACTTGTATAGCATGTGTACTAGACAGTGGTAACTGATGAACATTATATAGATGCATCGTCGAGCTGTTATCTGCACTTAGGCTGCTAGATGGCGCCATGGAGCGACGTCGTCATTATTAATTCACACACGGCGAGCGGATCAGCACAAGACCAATCCAGCCCGGGGGCTGATTAATACAGACTAAACGCATCTCTCCGGGCGAGCGGCGTGCTCCCCATTCACTGTGGACACCAGCGTTATTTACTATTGGAGCACTGTATACCGTTACATGTATACATATATATGTAGATAGGGCAGATGCATTTGGCACTCGAAGCTCTCTGTCTGCACCGTAGAGGACCTGGCGTTCTGGTATAATAATATATTTATATATATACACGTTTAAAGGGAGTGAACGTATATTTCGGCAGGTGTGCGAAATGCAGCAGGCGTCGTAAGAAATGAATCTACACCTTAAACTCAATCCGGGACACCGTTGAGCGGGAACAATTCACGTATCAGTGGTAACTCCCTCGTCGTCGCCGATCTGCAGCCCGGCACTTAAATAGCGTATAACAACCACCGGGTGTGTACATTGGCATGCTCAGTGAAGCTAGCTCTAGCGCCGTGGGGTCAAATTGAAAATCATAGCAGTGGTGCGGTTTTAAAAATACTCCTATAGATTATCACAGGTAACGCTTACAATATCATCCTAACAGGTTCAATTAGCTCATTTAGTTGCAAATACAATTCACGTTCAACTGTTAATATACCTATATAACTTATCGCTTTGCCTTGTTTTTTGTTACCTGTTCTACGCACTTGATGTCGTAACTCAAGTAGCACAATCATCTTCATTTATTGTATGGATCGTGACAAGAATGTTATGACCGAAACGATAGGAAGTAACGAGCAGTGAATTAGCGTCAATTGTGGAAAGTTTTAAAATTAACGTACGTCAAAATCAAAATTTCCATACAATCTATTATAACGTGTTGCACTCTTCCAAGTGAGGATTTCGAAAAGCATTTCTAGCAACTCGTATTCACTCCCAAGGCTGAAACTATCTATATACTAAATTCGTTATTTATTTTATTGTTACATTATTATTATTAATCATAATATACATTAATATGTAACAATTTATCCCGTTAGTTTTAACTAATACATTTTTATATGTCTGCAAAGCTAAATTTTTCTTTGTATTTTTTATGGTAATTAGGTTTTCTTATTGGTTAGTTGTAAAATTTTATAATGCATTAGACATTGACTTTCACATATATGATATTTAACACTTATATAACATTTACTGTAATGTGATGTAAGCAAGCCATCCTAGTCTGTGACTGTTCTGGCACTTGCGAGAATAATGTGTGTATCCATCAGTGGCGATACCCACACCACGTGCACATATGTAACACGTAACATCACATGTAATGTATGTAATAGTATACATAATGTTGGCTACTTGTTATTAAATGAATAAATAGCATCGAAATCTGTTCGGCGTTTTTACTTTGGAAATATAACAAACATTCATACACACACGAGCGTCGGCAGCAAACGCGCCGAGTCGCGGCCCTTTGCAGAACAGAGTGCACGAAGAGTGCAGAAAGCGGTTATATTCAGTGACAGCATTAGTTGTAAAGATACGGCGTGATGTTAACGGACTGCAATAATCGCCAAGAGTAGTAAAAAAAAGATCAATGCTTGTCAAGTAACTTATATCCATAACGAGGGTGAAACAACAACACAGATAAAGACCGAGGTGGTTTAGGGTTAATGTAACAATATGTGCAACGTACCATTGCGGAAACAATAAAAACTAACACACAAATGAACATACCTGTCCCTGATATCCGTTGGGTATTCGCAGTGGCGGCAGTCGGTGCGCGGCCGCCGCGCCCGTCGTGCTGAGTCCCTCGCCCTGTCGACAAAACAGACCAATATATTGTTAGGTCGACGACTACATTGTCTTTCTGCCTGTACCCACGCGTAAAGTATATACACGTGGTCAATATTCCGTGTATAAGTTGGATACTGACTGACGTGGCCGTTACAAGTTACCAAAACCAGCGTGCATGTATGAAGAGAGTGATGAATGTGGAAGAAGTACAAGTCAGGTCTCCGAGGATATAGAGATATTTGGCACTCGGAGCTCTCGGCCTGCTCGGTAAGGGACCTGGAGTGATGACATAAATTAGAAAATAATAATGTGACCATATATTACGCACATAAAGGGGCCATTTATCATATTTCAGTAACATACTTAAGAATTACAAACCGTTTTCGGGCCTTTTCTCGGCCGCTTCTTTCTTTCTATTGTAATCAATTGACTACGTGTGGACGTCCTATAAGTATATTAAACAAATATTTCGATCATTTAATTTTGATTTGTTTAATCTATTTGCGTCCGTAAACTTGAGATGTCAACCATGGATCTCAGCCTAAACTAATTCGAATACGATCTAAAAATGCATCAAAAAACTAATATTTGGTCTCTTCTTTTAGAGGTAGACTCGAGAGTTAGGGGATTCTTATTTTAATCTCAAACAATTTTACCGCTTTTTTTACACTTAGAATAGAACGAAACTTAGATAGATAGCCACAGAGTATCAAGAAAGAACGCAGTAGTAATTATGAGGCTTCGTTCTGGACACATTCCATCGAAGAAGTTTGCGTATCTCATGAAAAAAAATCCCATCACCGAACTGCGATCAATGCGGTGTTCCGGAGGACTTAATGCATGTCTTGATGGAGTGTCCGTAACGCTGGCTGACAAGTGACAATCTGACAAGTGCAGATACATTTCAAGAGATTTTGCTCACTGCAATATTATTCTGGCTAAACCTCTCTCTGACGATATAAAAATATTAATTAAATTATATAATATAATACTCTCAGATCAATCAGTACAAATTTTTTTTATTTGCTTTGTGTACATTAGATACAAGTTCACGCAGACATTGTACTGTAACATGTTGATTATTCCGAGCGACGTAATAACATCGGTATTAAGCTCTTTAATAAAGACAAAAAAAAATAGAGCGAAACTTTAATAACGCTATCGAGTTAAAAGTGTTTCACACTGTAGTAGATGATATATATATAGCTTAGATATGATTATTAATAAGAAAAGATAATATAATGCACCATGGAAAATAATGTTTTACTTTTATTTTTCATTGTAGTATTCCATCAAAGATTGGATAAACTTATCTTCGGCGGTCGATCATATACGTACATACGGCTAAATAACTGATATAGTTCAGATAGATGACACCTCGTATACACCGTTATGAGGAAGAGCATGTCGCTGCGAGGGCGGCGCTCGCGACCCGTCCTTGAGGCGAGAGTTGAATGAAAAACCTGAAGGGTCTCGTCGACAGATACAAAAACAAATATGGGTTTTGACACGAACCTGATATTTATTGGTATCGTTGAATTTCTCTCAATAACATTGCAATAAATTGTGATCCAATACGGCGAAGACTTTGATATATTTGGAATGTTAGCGAACAATATGAGTTATATTGATTAATTATCAATATATTATATGACAGATTATGTTTATCAAAGGTTATAAGGATCTCAATTTACACCGACTCCTTATCCTGTTCTCGGAAGCACAGGAACGGTCACAAAATTGAATTTCAGCGCATAAATACCACCTATGCAGAGGTGAGCTAAGAAATGGCGAGTAGATTTGCGTAACTTGATAGGTCATTTTCGGTCTGCCCGAGCCACAAAAATTTGAGCGTATGTAGAGAAAACATGTTAAATATTATTCACATGAAAAGAAAAATTAAAACAATAACAGCGGGCAGCGACAAAGTCAAAAACAGAGGACCATTATAACAGTGTACGGGGGACGTCTACGTTTAGTAGCGGACTAAAATATTATACAGCAAATAACCCTCCCACGTCATTATGCCGTTTTCGTGTCCTAGACAACTATAAGCGGTGCCGCAAGCGCAGCCTTTTCGCTCCGCGTCTTGCCCGAACCGTTGCCCGCGCTAACTCAC
>DWTR01000289.1:0-10125 GCA_018244935.1 Ardaris minthe | reverse complement strand
GCCTGATCTTACAAAATACGTAACATCACATACACATACATATAAAAATATATTTATATGATATATGGCTTATCAGCCGTCTGACTACTATAACATTAGCTCTGCCTTATTTGAGATCGGATATCTACTCGGACGTATATTAATATGTTCGAAGATATTTAGTATTATTGAACACGTTTTCCCTTTACTCTGTCATACACAAGACTGAATCTTACCGCCACGTAACAATTTTAACAACTTCTTTTAAAACTCTACAGTCTCAAGGTTGTAGCAGTAATATATGTGGAACGCATATACATATGTATGTATATTCGCATAGCCATCGTGGGGATTATGGACATAACTCTTAAGTGGAGGCCTACGTCCAGCATCGGACTGCAATAAGCGGGTGATAATGATGACGGTGATGTGTGGAGTGATCTTATATACTTGTACAACATCAAACCAATTAGACATTTCTCTATGACATGTAGCTGCCACTTACGTAGTAAATATTAAATTTACAAGTCAGCTACGCTGGAGGGCGTTCCAAGTGGCCAAAGTGTGAACACCCTCAAAACGTAAAAGGAGAGTCTTGTAAAGTCCCAAGAAATGCAAAGAATTTTGCACCACGATCGTGTTTCAGAAGCGTCCTTTTCGCTATCCAAGCTTTTGACGTCTAGATTTGTAAAGCACAAAATATTCAACAGATAAGAAGAGTCATCAGCAATAAATATAAATATATACCTCAAGTATAAATGTACTTATCCATCTAACAATAGAAATATATATTTAGTTTTAAAAGCTCTTATTTTACCATCTTGAATAGAAGGAGCTTACTTAAAGTACATTTTTTTCCACTAAGCATTGTTGCTTGCAAAGTTATATCTCCGTTTAAAAAGTATCTTATCGAAGTAAATATAAATCATAGTTTAATTCTTAGGAGACGCATACACATATTTGTAAATATACGTATAAATACCTACTTTACATAAAACGTGTGTGTATGTAACATAGCACGGTAATATCACGCCTTTATCTTACCTAAGGTGTAGGCAAATGACTGTAGTACATTCGCACGTTTCACCAGTTACATTTGCATCCCAGCATGGATTAAGCCTATTGCCATATACCGGACAGAAGTACATATACATGTGTCTATAATGTTACACATAAGTCGTGGTTATCCTCCGTAGAATAATGCTTCCTGTCGGCCAATCTATCTATACCTACTTAATTTTTTACAACGCAAGCTTGAAAAGCAGTATCAGTGATGACGAACTTTCCATCGAATAAATCTAAAGTTCTTTCGTATTATATACAGAATAGAGAAATGTAGATTCACTTCTGTATTCCGTATTTCATTGTAACACCCTAAAGTGCAGGAGAACTAAAATATTGTTATGTTTTTGAAAACGCTATTCCAAAATGTCGTTTTAACACGTAAAAATTCCGAAAAAAGTGTTGTAATATGATTTCAAATAAGATTTTATCAGTTTGCAAGAGAGATTATAATGACTGTTTTTGTGATTAATAACATTTTCAAAACGTTTTTTTACAAAGTTCCAAATGTGTAAACTTAAAATGTTCTTATTATTATACGTATGATGCAATTTTTTTTTTATTTCATTTTGTTTTAACATATAAAACTTTAAGTAACAAAAGCATGTATTTTCCGAAACACTTTATAACCTCGTTTATATTTTTTGCTTTATTAATATTTTTATTAAGCTTGTAGTAAACAAACCAATAACTGATATTTTATCTAACACTTGTACTAACATTATTATTAGAATCTAATTCTTAGAAATTAGAATATATTAGAACACCTTTAAAGCATTTAAGCAGAACACCTTTAAGAACATAAATATCATAGAGTTGTTGGGATTTAAGTCACTATAAATATGTAATTTTAATAACATTCAATTCGCCAAGAAATAAATTTTTAACGACTATTATAACAGAGTAAATCCACCAAAATGTAGTCTACGTTTTTATATACTACCTATAAAAAAACCTACTTCTCAGAAAAGTTCGAAAAGTTTCTACATACAAAAAAAACTTGTATTTCTGTTATTAATCACGTCGCGTAAAGCTTAATCAAATACCACCACGACCCAAAAAGATATTCAAACCAACGCACAAATGGAATGACTTAAGGAAAACGCTATGTACATACAAAAAGCATCTTACAGAACAGGTCTATTTACCTTCACATTTTCATTCACAAACACATCACACACAGCACATCTCTATTATTGACACAATTTTACACGAACGTATTTATACAGATTACACAAATGTATTTTACACGCATTACACAGGAGTATTACGGTCGTCCGCACTGATCACACGCTTTCGTTCAACATGCTACGCGACGACGTAGCGAGCGCTACGGGCTACGCGCGGCCTACGACTGCCGTAGACCCCACCCCGCGCAGCGTCCTACTGTATGGGAAACATGAAAATGTCTGGTCATAGCAATAGATTAAAAAAAGTTTTACCGCTCTCTTGCTTTTACAGGACTCAAGGTGTTTTCTTACATCGGAAGCTTCCCAGATCGAATCTTATTGACTATAACACACTTTTGTAAACCGTTACTGCGTTGATTTTTGAATTATTGGACTTAAGAAATTTACTCAAGAAACTTTTTAGTTATTAAGAGACAACTTTTTGCACACGAAACTTATTTGCACGTTCATGTTGGTTTTTTTTTTGTATGTACATGCATATTTCTTACCCAGAAAATTGAGATGTTAAGAAAAATATATTATTAGGTTCTTAACATTATGTGGTCGAGAAATACCATTCCTTTTTTTTTCTAGAAAAACGTGAACGCAATTAATTTTACGTAGATTATTAAAGTATTAATGATGTTTTAAAAAATCTCAATACGTAAAAATTATTCAAAATGTATTACAAGTTTTTTATATACATTATTTACGCTCATTTCGAGACTGTTAATTAATTATAAATGGCACATACAGCTATTACATATAAGTATATTATATAATATTTACATTCAAGCACGTTATTACAAAATTATAATTTGATCCCTAACATAAAATCAATATTATTCAACAAGTAAATATTAATACGTGTGTCAAACTACCTTTATTAAGTGGCACGCCCGTGCGAAACGGATGTCTGGAGTTACTTTACTTTAGATTCGACTTTTATATTTCTTTAATGATTATGTTTTTATAAGATAGGTGGATTGAATCATTGTGATTATTGAAGGTATAAATATAACTAAAACAATCGAACTTCAATAAGTTTAGACATTTCCTTAACGCCGCATTCGATACTCTAACAGTTCCCAAATTATAATGTTTAACGTAAAATAACGCACCAAAAATTGCGTTATACAAAAGCATTATTTTCAAAGTTACGTCAATTTTAAAGTAAGTATTCTACCCTACCCCGTAAGGGGCCTGGCGTGAAGATATGTATGTATGTACGTCAATTTTTCAAACGAAGACCTCTACCTAAAAACCTTTCGATAACTTTCACTTCCAAATGTCTTCTAATGTTCAATAAGGTTGAAGCTATGCGCATTACATGAGCTACTTCATTTAATTTTATTACAAGTTCATATCTGTATTAAATTTTAAAAGCAAAATATTTAATTAACCATAATACATGCAAAAAGAATGTGCGGATAAAAGAATGACAAAACAGATGTACAATGCAAATGTTAATGAGGAGAGTACCAAAGATGAACAAGGCTTACCTTAATTGACCAAACAGTTGAGTTACTGGCTAATCGGGAAGTCAAAAGTCTCCGATACTAACGAACGTGTATTAAGAGAGTGATGAATGTAAAAGAAATACAGCCAGTCTGTAAGGACAGATATATTTGGCACTTGCAGCTCTCTACCTACCTTATAAGGACCTAGAAGGGATGGAGGAAAAAGAGATCTTCTGATAGAATAATAATGATATGGTATTCTTTATGCGTAGAAAACTCTCAAGACAAATAGGAACAACGAGAACAAAGATTGTATACGTTCCGAGGAAATTTTATCGTAAGCCGAGTTACAACAGTTTCGGGGTACTAATCTTAACGACCACTCATTACGTTATGGAGCTTTTCTTATTGTAGCTTTTATGACCGTAATGAACTAGTGGTCTATCTTCAGTTGATTCATTTATGCAATAATGAAGTTTTATACATAACAAACTTATTCCTTTTTTATCTTTTTTTAACTGTATTTATTGTTACTCGTTTTATTTTCAAACGAGTATATCGGTACCAAGTGTTGAAGAAACCACCTTGAATTGATCTGTAAGAATAGGAATATTAGTGTTCAATAGAATAGTCAGTTTAAATTGTTAATAAGATTGTTAGTGAGTATTAAAATGGTAATAGGATTACAGGCATACAGACTATTACTATTTATTACAGCATTAGCCCGCCCAATTAGTACATGTTAGTATACTAACAATAAGTATTATTTAAGATCTGTCCTATTCGACGTTGATCACAGACGCGTTTTTACTTCTATGGCCTGATCCTATCGTCCCTAGTAACTGAATTAACCCTAAAATGTTGAGGATGTCAAATGCTTTTATTCTAATGAAAGAAAAATTGTAAGTAATTTTTATAATTCTAAGTGTACTTACGCTTCGTAAATTTTTTATCTTATTCAGATTTAAATTTGCTGAGACAAACATATTGTTTAATCATCGGGACATTGATATGTGTCCCATTCCATGACTACTCAAGTACACAATACGCCAATATTTTGACGCGATAAATCGATTGGATAACTCTGAACGCACTCGGCATTACTAAGAGTAAACGCAACGGACAGTGCTCCAAGAATACGTATAACAGTTGATCCCTAGTGACATTATCCATCGTTAAAGTTTATCGAGTATATTTAAGGCGGTTCAAAGTCTGTCGACATGTGAGTTGACCTCCCTCTTCAAGCAACGTTTCGGTGCACGGTCTAGGCCTTCCGTAATTGCATAAGCTAAATATGTATAAATATGTCTACGATACATATATACTCGTTTGCTACTTTCCGCAGCTAAAAGTGAAACGCAAAACAATAAATATTATTGAAAAAAAAAAGATAAAAAGGGCTAATGTTATTGTGAATAAAACGCAGTTGCATAACTATTAGAACTGTATCTAGACAAACGCCTCTCTTTACAAGCGCTACGCAGTCTGCAATTTCCCTCTCCTCGTCCAAGATCTCCCAGCCGATGCACGCATATAATTCATCAATCCATCAATCCAGATTATTTATACACAAATAACAAAGTAAATGTACTAAGCGGGAGGGCAGATTGTAAAAGCTTTAACACATTTATTTGTGTCCAACGAGGATAATGTTCAAACAACTTTACTCGTAAGTCGAGTTAGCACAGTTGGGCAACTAATCTTGATGGCGAGTCATTACATCAGTAATATTTTGTGCGTCTATTGTTTTTGTTTGTTCTTTGACATCATCCTAACCTAAACTCAGTGTGTAAACAAAACTTCTTATATTTATTAGGTTCCAACTTTAAGGAAATACGTATAGCTTACGTTTACAAAGTAAAAAATTAATCAAGTGTATATTTTTGGGATTTTTACTATTTTTGTTTCAACTGTACACGAATTTGTGTTAGTTAAAGGAATACATGTTAATTAAAGTTTAGTGTTAACTAATTAATCGTGCTATTTAATATCACTATTATTTCTAAAGTATACTGCTAATAAAAATATTAGTTACGTACGTTGAGAATCGAAAGTACTGGCGCTTTCTAAATCCAATCATTAACAAAGTCGCAGATAAAAGTTTCGAAGTACAATTTTGTGCATTTACCGAAAAGCACATTTGTAAATGTGAGCGCAGCTTTTGAAAGCGGCTGATAAAATGTACTGTGTACACATATTAAACTCTTTAAAAATGTACATACGATCTTATATGGATAGAGTAGGTTTACGTGAGGCAAGGCGTGACGAAATTCCGCGCATGGAATAAAACTTTTTTACAAGCGTTAGCACGGCCCGACGTCCGCTCGGCGCGCGCCAGCGAATCACTTCTCTATTTGTACGTTTGCCGCTGTGTTTTCTTTCAAACTCCAGTTGTAGAGTCGACAAGTCTGTCTCGTAACGGTTAAGGCTTAGAAAATGCAATTTACGCCCGCCTGAAACTAATGCTTTGTAAGGCTGATTCAATTGTGATTTTTGTTAAATACAAATATTCTGTTTTAAA
Source organism: Ardaris minthe (assembly GCA_018244935.1). NCBI lineage: Eukaryota > Metazoa > Arthropoda > Insecta > Lepidoptera > Hesperiidae > Ardaris > Ardaris minthe. The sequence goes on along the minus strand of DWTR01000289.1, from coordinate 3,934 downwards.
AATCAATTTAAATGTAAATATACGTACATTTGTATAATTCTGAAAAAACATTCCACAACATTTGATTTTGGAACTTTAAGACTACGTAATTGGAAGTAAATCTCTTCGCAATGATTTAAGATAAATTAGCAATATAAAAAAAACTATATATAATACGTAGCCCAAACTCCGGTTTACGTAGCTTTGATGCCCAAACTCAGATTGCGTAGCTTGGATGCATGAAACTGACACGATTCCACGCTATTCCATTCGTGAGCTGAGCGGTGCTTTTCTTCCGTTTATCCGCGCGTACAATAATAAAGTGATAGATATGTATACATCTTTATACATTCGCGAGCATTGTTTATTTACATTTAAGTTTAATGAAGATTTTTTTATGGTCCGCCTCTTGACTATGACTTGACTATCTTCGTCCGAGCTCTCTTAAAATGAAACACTTCATTTTTCATTTATTTATCCTAGCAAACAGGCAGACGGGTCACCTGATAGTCGTACGTGGTCACCGTCACGTGTAAACTTTTTCAAAATCCAAGCAGTGACCAATGCGTTGCTGGTCTTAAAGAAGATATCTCTTTGCGCCTCTCTTAAAGAACCTCATGTAATAGTTCTGAGGAAAATAGTAAGAAGCACACTTCATTAGATTGATTGCAAATAATTAAAAATTATTGATATAAATAATAATGACGTAAAATGTAACATCACGCCTGTAATCCCCGAAGAGGTAGCCAGAGGAGTGTAGTACACTCCCACGTTTCACCAGTTACGTTAAGGTTCAGGTAAGAGTTCAGGTGAATAAAATTCCCAGTTTGCTACGTCTATATAAACATACACGAATGCTTTCACGTACTGAATACAGAGAATCCTTCGGGACCCTCGCTAATATCACTTTGTCAAAATATTTCCCAAGGCGTATTTTTCAATAGTCCCCAGAGTTTAGGAAAAGTATGGATATGAGGCAGCAGGTAGTTAGGTAGGCTTGGGTCGAATGCTTTCGAGCGATGCGAAAGATATTGGGAACATTTGTTGTAGGTCCCGGTGTTCTATTGCTTTCGGATAAATGTACGAGTACTATGACTGTAAACTTATAAAAGTTATAAGATAAAGTTGAATGAAGCTAGAACGTAATATACATATACAGAAAATAATTATACTCTACGATTCAAATCATTCTACGCAACACTAAAATAGAGCAGATGAAGAAAATGTGTGTTTTGGGAGGACACGAAGATCTTTTGTTTGTGGCGAGAGAAGAGGCACTATATTAATTACGCTCTCGTATAGCTTACGAGTACGTTGTTATGAACAAGTGTCATTATGAAAAGGGCAAAATTTCACTGTTTCCTCAAAAGTTCTCGCTAGTGCCGTGAATTTGAAAATTAAATTGATGAAAATTGAAGCCGGATTCATGGTTGTGGTTTCCATTTGGCCATGAGTATTTCTTGTTAATAAAGATTTCTGTACTCATCGTATATCCGTAACTAACCACAAATATTATTTAATCCTACTTACATCCATCCTATATCCAATCCGTTATTAAATTAACTCCGTTGCATATAAACGTCACCACTGAACTCGAAGATCTAATGCGCCTCGAAACATTCTGTCAAGTTTCAATTATTGTTAGATTATGATAATGGGACCATTCTCTAAGGTACTCTATATTAGTCAAGCGAACAATGTCAGCTTCATTTGTTGGTATAATTTACAATAACACGTCATATCTCAGAACAATGAATATAATGTCTATAAAGATTAAAATATATTAACGAAGCAACGAAATTGTAATATTTGTAACTCAAGTAAATTACCCATTGTTATTCATTCACGTATTAAGTCGAACATGAAAATCTACGGAGGACCGATGACGTAATTCAAATTCATCGATATAAAGTTAATTAAAAGGGTTTCATCATAAATGACAAGGAACAGTCAGAAGTGTTTCCAACTGAAGATATTAACGAACTGATTTCGATGTATGTATGTACATTTTATCCAGTTGGTAAATATTACCGACAGAAAGGGTTCAGAATATTCACGCTCAAGCGATAACGTGGGGAATGGCAAAGACGACGCTCTAGAAATATCATATGAAACGATTGAGCGCGAAATCAATACCTTTTATATTACACATAAAAAATATTATTTCTCAAAATGAAACGGAGCGCACAAAATAGAACTCAATCCTTTGGTCGTTATTCGGCGGTTGGCTGAACAGAACGGATGTGAACGTCACAAACGGGCCAATTTGCGATTATGACCTGTCATTAGATATGTTACGAGCTCTTCGTTAAGATTTTTTATCATTTTACCTTTATCATATCAAGTCCCTTACGGGGTAGGCAGAGAGCACCGAGTCCCAAATATATCCTTATAGACTAAACACGTTCATATACTTAAGTCGGCTACGCAGACTTTTCACTCCCCATCAACCAGTATCTGTCCTATTAAGACAATGAGTCTGGTCACCCTCGGCAATTGCTTTGATTAATATTCGCATTATGTATCTATTTGATCACTCGTTATACATGTCGGAATTAACGGAAATATATGAATTTATTCCACCATTCAAATATTCCACAACTAATATAGAAAGTAGTCCATTGTAGGTTTCTATAATCTACTTATTAAAATGTGAAAATCAACCTGGATTTCATAAATTATTAGTGTGAATTACCCGCAAACTCATTGCGCCCTACTGCTGAAGTTGATACTCAACAAGGCAGTGTAGCACAAACTTGGTTGAAATCAACGGCTATAATCCGTAGAGCACCGGAAAAACGACGTAAGAAGATACCGATGTTATAAACGTTACTGTTGTGGGTATATTCATATTTATACTTGTATGCAAACCGTCGTTAAATGAATAAACCAGTTGTCATCCGAACTCATTCGTTTTATTGTTACTACATGGTGGCAGCGGTAAATTAATTGTTTGATTGGCACGAATTATCCAGTTTATCTAGACAACAATTAGTGTGTCGCTGAAAGTCAGATAGTGTTAAAAGTATGGAACACGCAAGGCCGCCAACGGAGTTATGTGTGGATGGCAGCCCCGTCAGCCGGGCTGACGCGTGGAGACGTTGGAAAACGCAGTTTAATTTGTTCTTAAAAGCCTCCGGAGTATATAAAGAAGAACAAGCCGTTCAGTCCAGCTTACTTGTCAACCTTATCGGTCCGGATGGGTTTGATATATATCAAACCTTTGTACTAGAAGACAAAGATCGCGATGACGTCACCGTATTATTGAAAAAATTTGATGATTACTTCGGGGTTAAATCAAATATTACGTTAGCACGATACAACTTTTTTACCCGTAATCAAGAAGACGGCGAATCAATTTGTCAGTATGTAACGGCTTTAAAGCTTCTAAGTAAATTTTGCGAATTTTCCACATTACAAGAAGATTTAATTCGTGATCGCATCGTTTGCGGCATTAGGAGCTCTGTGGTACGAGATCGTCTGCTTAGAGCAGAAGAGTTAACGCTCGATAAGGCAGTGAAAATATGTCAGGCGAATGAGTTGTCATGTGATGGCAGCAGGCGATTGGAGTGCCGAGAAACGTCGAAAGTGGGCCTGACGGCCATCGACGCAGTGGAGAAAATACGCGGCGGGCCGAGGCGCGCTCGCGGCGACGGCGGCGCGACGGCGTGCAGCGCGCTGCAGCGACGAGGCCAGCGTGCGGGTGCGCTGTGCCCCGGCTGTGGCCTACGATGTGGGCCAGGAACATGCCCGGCTAAAAATGTCAAGTGCTATGTGTGTAGAAACTTCGGTCATTATGCTAGAAAGTGTCAACTGGGAGGTGCGAAAAAAATACATAATATATGGTTAGATAATAATAGTAACTCTGAGGACGACGCCAGTGAGTCATTCTATATTTCTATGTTACGGAATATTACTATATATGATACAAAAGATGAGTGGCACGAGACTTTAA
>DWTR01000288.1:0-10129 GCA_018244935.1 Ardaris minthe | reverse complement strand
TTACTATATTATAAACTCCGCATTCTATTTCAATATGATACTTACACTTGCCAAGAAGCTTCCATTTCTCTGATCTTTTCAATACTCTTCATGTGTTTTGGCAGTTGCGAGTCATAAACAATACCTGGTTTGCCAGCGGTCTTAATAACAGCTCTAGTTTCGTCCATACCGTAAAGATTAGTTGCGCGGCATACATATTCACCACTGTCTTCTGGGTACACCCAGCCAAAGTTCATTGCCACATAGCCAAAGTCGTAAATCGGCGTAAATCGGTTTTCTGAAATAAGAATTCGTTTTCTTTTTAATGAACTATTCGGTTATATAATTCCGTTCAAAGGTATACAACTTTTATAGTGATTACGTTATTTAGTACGTAAAAGTATTTTATTACTTACTGTGTAATAATGGTTTGCCATTAAAGAACCATTCAACCTTCATGTTAGGATCTCCCACAGGTGCCAACTGGCATTCGAATTTAGTTGATTCCATTTCTACTAATGTTGTTTGGCTTTGAATTTGTGTAACAAAGCGCGGTGGTTGTTTCTTATCTACATCATATAGATCGTCTTCAGTTAAAAATATTTCCGAAGTATACTTTTTAATCGTCGCTTCCATTTTCGTTAGAGCTTCAGATTTCTTCATACCTCGAGGTACTTGGTTTTGTAGAATTATATCCGGCAATTCTAAAACATTAATGTTAACATATACATATGCACAAATAACATGCTTATTCTTTGTAACTATCACATTATGAAAAACGTAATATCACGCATGTAATCCCCTAAGAGGTAGAGAGAGATTGAACCTACCCAGGTTCACCATTTACGTTTACGTCCACTATGGAATATGTAGTGAGCTTATTGCCATACACGGGGCACAATCCAGATCTTATTCGTCGATTCGATAGGTGATGGTAAGTGATCAGCCATCGTAGTGAAAGAATTAACCACACTGTCCAGGGTGCGCCGGGCAGTGTATGTTCGTACTCAATAAGACATAGTCGCCGTTCGGGAAGGCTCCTTCCATGATCCAGATTCCGAACCACTATTCGAAACTTCAAGTTAGAAAATTCCAATAGTGCCCGACCCGAGATTTGAACCCGGGATCTCTCGTTCGGCCGTCGCGCTTCCAGTCAACACGACCAAAGGGGCAGTATTATGAATTTTTTATCTGTAAACACTTACGTTTGCATGAAACGGTGCCCTTGGTGAAGTCCTCTCCAAAGTCGTTAACAGCTCGGCATACATATTCTCCAGAGTCCTCAGCATAAACATATAAAATATCAAGAGAGACAAATCCCATATCATACACAGTACGATATCTGTGGCCTGAAGGTAAAAGTTTGCCATTACGATACCATTCGATACGTAGTTTTGGATCTTCTTTCGGTTCCACTCGACATTCAAAGCGTACAGCTTCAGATTCCTCTATAGTATGTGACTGAATCTGGGTTATAAATTTAGGGGGTGTACTTACAACCGGTTCCTCTTTAGGTGTATCGGTCACGCGTCCTTTCTCTAATTCCTTGATTTTCTCGCCACTCATACCTTGTGGCAACTGAGATTCAAACACAATATCACGTTTTGCGCTACATGTAATTTTAGCTGTTGTTGTAGCAGATCCCCATTTATTAGTTGCACGGCATGTATATTCTCCCGCATCTCTGGCATATATGTATTCAATATCCAAGGCAATGAAACCAAAGTCATTAAGCATGTGCACACGAGAACCGGTTGCAAAAGGTCTACCATTATGGAACCAATCAATTCTCATGGTTGGGTCACCTACAGGCTCTACTCTACAGTCAAAGTGAATAGGACCACCTTCAGGAACATCAAGATTGTCCTTGATTTCCACAGTGAATCTTGGAGGATTTGGTTTTTCGTCTTCGATAGTAATTTCCTCCCGCTTGTGTAAGGTTTCTTCCAATTTCTGTATGCTCTCAGTTCCTGATTTGAAGGAGGATGGCAGCTGAGGTTCTAGAATTATTCCTTGTCTACCTTTTACTTGCAGTTTGCACGATACAGTGGCTTCCCCATGACGATTAGTTGCTTTGCAAGTATAGAGACCTGCATCACGTTGGTAAACCCCGCCGATCTCTAATATCACGAATCCGAAGTCATTAATAGTTTTAACCCTAGATCCCGTCAAGAGCGCTTTACCATTGTGGTACCATTCCACTCTCATACTAGAATCATTAACAGGTACCAAACGACATTCAAAGTGAGCTGATGAATTTTCCGAAAGAATGAGATCGGATGGCGTTGTGATAAATTCAGGTGGATTTCCACTTTCAGTTTCAGGTGTTGATACATCCGTAGTACCAGTATAACCTTCAAGTGCAGCAATTTTATCAATAGTTCCTTCCATACCTTTCGGTAACTGAGATTCTAATATGATGTTTCTTTTGCCTTGTACTTTCATAGTGGCTGTAGTGACTGCCTCGCCATAATTATTATAAGCTCTACATAAATATTCGCCGGAGTCTTCTGGATAAGTAGGTGATATTTCAAGAATAACGAATCCAAAATCGCAGAATGTTCTAAATCTAGATCCTGCCTTAAGAGATTTTCCATTCCAATACCATTCCACCTAAAAATACAATTGTTTATAGCCTTTTCAATCCTGATAATTTAATAGTAACAAATTGTTCTAGTACAATTACATTAATATTTTTTAAAGGTTATAAAACTGATATTATACAGGACTTAAATTTACCTTTAATTGAGGATCATCAGTAGGTGTCAAACGTGCTTCAAAGTGGGCATTTTCTCCTTCTCTTAGATTTTCTATGTTTGACAGAGGAACTGTAAATACTGGAGCTTTTCCCCGTTTCTCTTCTACTGTGGTGTCCTTCCTACGTATCAAAGAATCTTCCAAGGTTTGCAATTTTTCTAATCCACCCTCCATGCCCTTGAACAAAAAATAAATATTTTAAATCTCCAAGACATAACTTTTGTTAGGTGACGCCACGCGCCTACTTACAATAATATGATAAATTAATTAATAAAAGATACAAAACGAACAAATGAGCGACTCCCGTAGATATGTCAAATTTATTTTCATCAATGTTTAAATACGTCACTTACTAGACGATAAATATAGTAAATATTTTATTCATTTAACTTTTTATCTTTTGTCTGTTACTTCTTTCTTGCCTTTTGTTTAAAAGATACCATTGTAAAGATGGATTATAAGAACAAAAATTCTACAATAAAGTTAGTTATGTTAAATGTCGATTGCCTCGTCGTGTGGTTGCAAGCGCGATTGTCGATCGAGAAGTCCTGAATTCAAATCCTGGATCAGGTACTATTGGATTTTTCTAACTTGAAATTTCTAGTAGTAGCTCAGAATCTGAATTTGTGTCGGGTGTATGGCAACATATTCCTTGATGGGTTGGAAACGCAACTGATAAAACGTGAATGTGTATTACACACCTCCGCTTACCTCTTTGGGGATTAAAGGCGTGATGCTACGTTTTAAATTAGTGAAGAAAACTAATCGCTTCAGTAACTTTAATTTCTTAGAAAACATAATATTACTTACCCGCGGGAGTTGCGAGTCCAAGATTAAATTTTCTTTCGAAGTACACTTCAGTGTCGCTTTTGTAGAATCTTTGCCTAATTTATTTGTGGCAATACATTCGTATTCTCCGGAGTTTTCTTCGTAGCAGTATAATATGTCCAATATAACAATGCCAAAGTCATGGAAGGTTCTATATCGGTGTCCGTGAGGTAATTTTTTGCCATTGTAGAACCACTCGACTTTTAAGTCCGGATCATCTACTGGAGTTAAGCGTGCCTCAAAGTGTGCACTTTGACCTTCCACTAACTTAGAAACATCTTGTATTTGCGTGATAAACTTAGGAGGTTCTGCAGATGCAGGTGCAGGAGCCTGATGTTGCATTCCTTGTAGGCTTTCCAATTCTCTAATTTTAGCCAAAGAATCGGGTTGCAAGGTATCCAAATAAACACCACTTCTTCCGTAGCAGTTAATTGTAGCTTTAGTAAAGTCTTCGCCATATTTATTATAAGCACGGCAGACATATTCGCCGGTATCATGATTTTGAGTATATGCTATATCTAAAACAACAAAACCGAAATCGGAGACAGTTTTAATTCTTGTAGAGTGACGGAGCGGTTGTCCATTATGATACCACTCAATCTTCATATCAGGATCATCTACGGGTACCACAGTACATTCAAAGTGCGCTGACTGGCCGTCTTTGAGGCCTTCAATACTTTGTATATGTGTAGTAAACCTAGGCTTTTGTCCTTTGCTCTTGTCTACACATTCAAGCCTCACACTTATTTCTGCTTGGCCCCATTTGTTAGTAGCACGGCAAGAATATATTCCTGAGTCTGTGGTTTTAGTACCCAAAATCTCTAGGACAACCATACCAAATGCATAGACAGTACGAATACGATGACTGGCCTCAATTGTTTTACCATTATAGAACCATTCAATCACCATACTTTGATCTCCAGTAGGGATTAAGGAAGCTTCGTAGTGCGCAATTTGACCCTCGCTGATATCAAGAATATCCTGGAAGACCGTGATGAACTCTGGTGCTCTACCTGTATCGTCCTCCGGACCTTGACCTGGTTCTCTTCGAAGAGAATCTTCTAGATTTTGAATCTTCTCCAGACCTTCAGCACCCTTTGGATGCTGAGTGCGTTCAATCAAGTTTTCTTTGCTAGTGCAATACACAGTTGAAGAAGTAAATGCCTCTCCCTTTTTATTATATGCTTTACAGGTGTAAATCCCGCTGTCTCTTTCATATACATCAACTAGATCCAATGTCACGAAACCGAAATCACTGGTCAATTTAAATCTAGAACCCTGCTCTAGCACTTTTCCATTGAAGTACCATTCTATTACCAAATTAGGATCATTCTTAGGTTCAACTTGGCCCTCAAAATGAAGGGCTTGACCTTCAACTAATTGATGTTCTGCGGCAATTGGTACTATCCATTCCGGTTTCGGATAATCAGCATCTGGTAAAGACGTTCTTCTTGATTTAGAAAGCCTAGCTTCTTCTGCTTGTTCAACAGCCTCTAATCCAGCCTTGCCTTGAGGATGTTGTGTATCTAAGTAAATATGTTTATCTCCAGTGCATCTTAAAGATCCCGAGGTTGTGGCCGAACCTTTACTATTAGTGGCTTTACAAGTATATATACCAGAATCTTCTTCATACGTATGCACCATATCTAATGAAACGTAACTGAAATCGTGTGTACTCTTATATCTGGTACCTGATGGTAAAGGTTTGTTGTTAAAGAACCATTCTATTTTTAAAGTAGGATCTCTGGACGGTTCAACATTGCATTCGAAATGTATATTGTCGCCCTCTTTACATACTATATTATTCAGGTGAGAGATGAATACTGGTGTCTCATACACAGGTTCAGGAGATTCAACTTTTATTTGTTTAGGCTGTTCTAAGGCACCAATCCTATCTAATGATTCTGGATGAAGTGTTTCACCTAACAACCAGTGACGATCTTCGATTTTAATTGATGCTGTAGAAACCGCCTCACCCATTAGATTTGTCGCTTTACACGTATATATACCAGAATCATCAATCCTCAACGAGTTGATTGAAAGAGTTACTAAACCAAAATCAAAGGTGCTCTTTAATCTTGAACCAGTTGTTAAAGACACTCCGTTTTTAAACCACTCAATCTTTAGGTTAGGATCAGTTCGAGGTTCCACTTGTGCTTCTAAATAAACATGTTGCCCTTCAACAAGCTTATCGTAACTCTTAAGATGTGTGGTGAAAATAGGCGCTTGTTGTATTCCAGAATCAATAAACATTTCTGGTACTTTGTTCATTGCTGCTTCTTTTAATTGAATTTGTTCCCAAGATTCAGGTCTCATTGCCTGATCTACTATAGTTGACTTCGTTTTTACCTTTAAAGAGGTAGAAGACACTGTACTTCCGGCTTTATTAATAGCTTTACACATGTATAGCCCAGCATCTTCAGCTACAACTGAATTAATATCCAAAGTAACGAACCCAAAGTCGTGTGTTGTGCGGAATCGTGAACCTGAGGAGAAATTATATATAATGTAGATTAAAAAAATATTTAAGATAAAGTTCAGTCTAACAAAAGATAGTTAGAATGTTTTTACAGTAATATAAATTCATATGCATACAAACTTACCCATTTTAAGTTCAACTCCATTAATATACCATTCAAAACGCAAACTTGGATCACCTACAGGTACAACTCTTGCTTCATAGTGAGCGTGTTGTCCTTCCCACAGTTCAGACGGTCCAGTAAGAACCTGAGTAAATATTGGTTTTTCGAATTCACGTTCTGGCTCGTCTGCCCTCTTAGGATGAGGTTCTTCTAACCGTTGGATCTTTTTCATACCCTCTGGGTGTTGGGTATCCATTTGGATGGAGGCCTTAGCTGTAAATGTAATGTAAAGTATAATTGGTTGTTATTACAAAATAAGGAATATTATCATTGTGGAAAGTAATCACTGTTGATATAACATGCTAAAAATGGATTAAAAACTCATTGTAAAGATATGAATTAGAAATAGCCAATTTTAATTGTAAAACTACTTACTCTTTATTCTCATCGCTGCAGTTGTAACTGCTTCTCCCAACAGATTGGAAGCTCTACACATGTAAACTCCTTCATCTTCATCGCGGACGTGGGCTATCGTCATTGAAACGTAACCGAAATCATGGGTCTTTGTAATTCTAGAACTATCTTCAATTAGTTTTTCATTTCTAAACCATTCTACTTTTAGAGTAGGGTCTCCAACAGGAATAAGGCGACAATCAAAGTGTGCTGTTTGGCCTTCTTGAATATTATCAATATTCTGTAACGGCTGAGTAAATACGGGCCGCTGTCTTGTAACAGGTTCAGGTATTTCTGGTCGTTTGAACGGTTCCGCTGCCTCTAATTCTCGGATTTTCTCTAGACCTTCGGGACGTTGAGATTCCGATATTATACTACCTTTTGCGGTTACTGTCATAGATATTGCAGAAGTACATTGTCCAAGAGCATTGATTGCCTTGACAGAATACTCTCCAGCGTCTTCTGGGACGCAGTGTTGAATATCCAATGACACATAACCAAAATCAAAAGTGATATGGAACCGTGACGCAGATTGCAGGGCTTTGCCATTGTGGTAAAATTCTATACGTAGATTAGGATCATGGACAGGTTCAACTTGACATTCGAAATGAGCTGTCTGGCCTTCAAATACGTGTGTTGTACCCCTAAGCTCAGTAACAAAACTAGGAGGAGATATTTTAGGCTCCTCAACTTCCATCCTAGTGTGATGTCCTTGTGCTTCTAACTGCCTGATTTTTTCTAGTCCATTAGGATGTTGTGTATCCAAAATAATACTTCTGTGCCCTAAAATTGAGGTTTTGTTATTAGATGGCATTTTCTTTTTCAAAATCTACAACTGTTTATATATACATGGATATAATATACGTACATACGTAATTATAGATATAACATACATACATACGTAATTTTTATTTTTCTTATGTTATAAAACTAGAATGCAAGTTGCCAATTTATAAAATATGTACTTTAAGGTAAAGTTATAACACGAAAAGTGTCAAGAAGAAAAGAAGTTTCTATTTAAGGTCAATCATAAAGTCGTTATATATCAGCTTACATCTTTCATTATTCTCAATCTGTATTTAACTTACCTGCAACCTTCAACGTGCACGTATTGACTGCTTCACCGAGATCGTTGGTGGCTTTACACATATATGTTCCGGAGTCTTCCGCGTATGTATACAAAATATCTAATGCCACATAACCGAAGTCATGGGTGGTTCTGTACCTATGACCCGTTTTTATCTTCTTCCCGTTCAGGAACCATTCTATTTTTAGGACGGGATCATTTATTGGTTCTACTCGGCATTCAAAGTGCGCACGATCACCTTCTTTCAAATTTTCGAGACTAGTCAAAGCAGTTAAAAATACAGGTCTTTGACCAGGAGCTTCTTCTTCAACTGCTTTAGGTCTCTCGTATCTTTCAAGCTCTTGAATCTTTTTCAAACGTTGTTCATCTAGTGTATCCAAGAATAAAGAAGCTTTAGCTGAAAACAAGAAGAGCATTTGAATGCACCAAAATAAAAATATTAGAATAAAATATGATGTATTATGTCTTATTCTATTATGCTTACCATCTACTTGCACAGAACTTGTTGTGACAGCTTCGCCAACTGCATTTGTAGCTTTGCACATATAAGTTCCCGTATCTTCTGCGTAAGCGTAAAGAATATCGAGAGCCACATATCCGAAATCATTTGTCGTCTTAAACCTATGACCTTGTTGAATTGGTCTTCCATTACGGTACCATTCAACACGCATGGTAGGATCATTCACAGGCGTGAGTGTCGCTTCTAGATGTACTGGTTGTCCTTCTGGCACCCTAGCATTTTTAATGGGTTTTCCAAATTGTGGTTTTTCCGCAACAAAACTTTCGTCACGCACGACACGTTTATTCCTGCTATCGTCTTCTAGATATTGAATTTTTTCCAAAGCACTTTCGTGTTGTGTATCTCTTATAATTGATTCTTTAGCTATAAATAAAAACAGTACAAATGTATAATATAATATGTACTGACTTGATTACTAAAAGTCAATACAAGTCCCTGCAAGGGCCTTGACCTAACGATATAATAATAAAATCTTATATAAAAACATACAGGTTTACTTACACTGAACGTTGAGTTTAATGGATGATACGGCCTGTCCCAAATTATTGATAACTTTGCACGTATATTCACCAGAGTCTTCACCATAAACAGTAAGAATATCAAGAGCTGCAAAGCCAAAATCATAGGCAGTGCGATAACGGTGGCCACTTTGTAAAACTTTACCATTAAAATACCATTCAACCCGCATGTTCGGATCAGGATATGGTTCGATTCTGCATTCATAATGTGCACTTTGTCCTTCTGCCAATTTTGTAGGACCATTAAGTTGAGTTATAAAACGTGGCGCCTGATTAACAGCTACTTCAACATCTTCCCTGCGTCTATATCGTGAACTATCTTCCAACTGTTGTATTTTTTCTAGAGCAGTTTCATGTTGAGATTCAAGTTGAAGAGAAGCTTTGGCTGCAAAAGAAATCAAAACAGTGGAAGACCCGCTTAACGATTTCTACACAACTACATAATTTGCTTTTACTTATATTTTGAAAAAGATCAATTTTGAATTTGTTGAACAGCTTAAAACGTACATGTATCATTGCTGTTTATGCTTTAGTCAATGATAAAAATTAATATTCCCGATCCTGCGGTCCCAAAAAAGCATGCCCACCGTGTGGATCATGGGCATAATTCCTTACGGGAAACCTTTCTACAGGAGTGCACTGCAGTAAGTTGATGAACCATATCGAAAATAATATAAACTTACATTGTACAAACATTGTCGAGGAAGTAACGGCTTCTCCTAATTCATTGACAGCACGACATGTATATGTACCAGAATCTTCTGGATTGACGTATTTCATATTAAGAGCTACATATCCAAAGTCGTGCATGGTGGTCAAACGATTAGCTGAAAATGAAATGTTGTGTAATAAAAGAAACATTGTTTAGGGTTTAAAAATATTAAATTATGTGTTTACTCCATTTACTTACAAGCTTCTATGGGTACTCCGTTTCGTAGCCATTCTACTCTTAATTTAGGATCACCGACAGGAATAAGCCTAGCTTCGAAATGAACTGCTTGATTTTCTGCAACTCGAATATCTTTCATTGGCATAGTAAACACCGGTGCTTGTGTTACAATTTCTTCTTGAGTGGCATGTCTCTGGTGCCTCGAAACATCGTCTAACTGATTTAGTCGAGGTAAAGCGCTTTCATGTTGTGATTCTAAATAAATGGACTTCTTGGAATGTACTACTGCAATTCCAGATGTCACAGCTTCACCCAGGGCATTGATGGCTCTACAAGTGTATGTACCCGAATCTTCTGGTAAACAGGACAAAATATCAAGTGCTACGAATCCAAAGTTATTCGTTTCAGTAAATCTGGAGCCACTCTTTAAAGGCTTATTATTGTGATACCACTCCACCTTCATGCTTGGATCAGACACTGGAATTAACCTGCATTCAAAGTGAGCACGTTGGCCTT
>DWTR01000287.1:0-10135 GCA_018244935.1 Ardaris minthe | reverse complement strand
CCACCCTTTTGGCGATCCATTTATTGATCTTCTCGGGATAGTAAGATTTAGGTGGGCCGAGGAGTGCACCACACTCCCACGTTTCACCAGTTACGTTTACGTCTCACTATGGAATAGGTGGTGAGCCTATTGGCATTATAATAAAAATGAAAATTGATACTTTCGTAGTAAAACACTGATCGGAATATGGCGTAGCGTATGTAGTGCGAGAAGCTGTGCTCAGCAATCCCCAACCTGCATGTCCAGCGTTGGGATTACGGCCAAAGACATGCTAATGATGACCATGATAGCGAAGCAGCGATAATCTAATGAATCGGGTCTCAGTGTTCCACACCTTGGCATCCACGTTACAAATCTGTACTGCGAGCTTTGGCACGAACGTGCCTTTTTTTGCAAACGCGTTACGTAAATACTTACCTTAAACATGATTGCGTATTCATGTATCATAACTGGAGCTCTTTGTTTTTGATAAACAAATATGTTTTGGTTACCTCGATATGAGCTTTAGAAACACACATGTCTACGTGGTGTTTCTATTTAGCTCGATATAAACGTGATTACGAGCCGTCCATTAGGACTCGATGACGTGCGGTACATTTTTAATACACTGTTTTAGCTGAAATATGCATGGGGACGAAGTGTCGCGTTCACACGTTACACGAGGCTCTTTGTTAGTGACACCGTGGAACCATAATTGTGCATAATTGGACTGAAAAAGTGAAACTTTGGAAGTTTCCGGAACATTCAGAGCTGGAGTACACTTATGTGTCAGCAAGGAATCATATTGTTATTTCGGTTTGAAAGTGGCGGCGAGAATTAAGGTGATGAGAGGTTCAAAGTCGATTGATGGCTGTGCGGTGATTCACCGTCTTACGCAACATCGATCGTGAAGGATATCGGCCGCTTGTGACTGCGGGCGGCAACGAGCGATCTACGTCGCCCAGTTCGTCTGTTCGTTTGCTATTTGTATGTCATGAAAAAAACTCTATGTACAATTCGGTTGCTAAGGTTACGAGTGATAGTTGTAATAGTCTATAGTCTCCGCTATAGACCCTTCTCTAAAGTTTCACCGACAAGTTCCAACTTAATGTTGACGTCACACCGTCGGAAGGGATGACTTGGTCTTCAAACATGGTATCTTTTATTAGGCGTCTTTTACCATTATACTCATATTCAACATTATCACCATCATCGCCGACCTGTTTATCATCGTTTTTGTCGTGAAGCTGTGCACTGCGATCCCCAACCCTCGTATCCGACGTGGAGATTATGGTCTTAGCCCCTTGGGGAGGCCTCCGTCCAGCAGTGGACTGCAATAGCCTGATGATGATAATGATGAAGAAGAAAAACTTACCATGAAGCATAAATATATAAGACTTTCTTCTATAAAAATTCGTATGAAAGTTGATTGGAAATATTATCATACCATTTATTTGTTGATCTTTAAGAAAAATTGGAAAAAAAATTTCCCTTCTATTAATTCCTAACCACATATTACACTCAACGTACAGAGAATATATAGGCTTAATTAATAATAACTCATAAAATAAACTACCATATTGTGACTGCTGAACCGGCATCAGCCAAAACGTTACGTAGCGATATTAAAAAACCATCGTGAACACATTTATAATCGAATCCGTAAATGTTAATTATACGTGAACGGCGAATACAACGAACGTTATACGACGCGCGACAAAAAGCACCTAATATTTTCATTACGCTTACATTTGACGGCGAAGCATACACGGTAGCGTTGATCGGGGTACGCGGAAAGTAACGACGTCCGTACGGTGAGCGTCCGGTTGCGTTTTAATTGGAACGGGCGCGACATTTTTCAGCTGTGCGTTTTGTGTTGGCTCATACATCACGGTATGATGAAGTGGGTGCGTGGTCGATACAAATTGCCCTGGCCCGTTCTGTAATTAATACATTTCTGACGGCCCCGCGTCTCATGTTTTGAAAGGCGAGCGTGAGTTATAAAGCGTCGGCCGACATATAATTGATTTGAATTTGTTGTACAAGCAATAAATAATAATCAAAATGGAAGGGTTGCTTGTGATTTCTATTTTGGGTTTTCCTACAAATGTTGAATCGATCTAGAAACTATTTGATGTACATACATTATGTCTTTGAATTATATTTCATTGTCATTTTAGAGCGCGGCATTATCTTTAAGAATTAAATTCGCACATCTAGTCTCAATGTATCTTCGCACATGGTACCTAAAAAATATTTTTACTCATTAACAAATTGATATTACTTCTGAGTAGGTTAGATATCTCAATATAATTATTATATATGTCGTGCTATCAATATGAAATTACACAAAGCATTCTCAGTAACTCATTATTAAGTTGCCAGATACCAATCACGCGCGTACGATAGTTTGAATGTATGTCGACATTAATAAGCGAAATATTCGGTAATATCTCCCATAGGATCTTCGTTAAGTCCATGCAAACGAACCCGACCCACGTGGAACCATTAACTGCTTATCCCACGTGGCTGCAGTCACCTCGCGCGCCGTGGGACTAATTTGGTTTGACATCACCGGTTATCATGGCTTTTGGCGCTTTTTCGTTTTCACGCGTATTGGTCGGCTTATTTTATATGAGAACGCTTGATATGCAGTATACAATGACTATTATTAACAATTCGATTTCGCCTATGCTATTTGGTTATTTTTTTATAGTACTTGACTAATGACTGTCTCGTTGGTCGTGTTGGTTGCAAGCGCGACTGCAGATCGGGAAGTCTTAAGTTCAAATCCCGGTTCGGCTACCATTGCCTTTTCTAACTTAGAATTTCTAGTAATTGCTCGGAGATTCGATTTGTGTGTAGCAATAGACCCATCCCCTATTCTATTGTGGGACATCGAATTTAACAGGTGGACGGTAAGAGGTAAGAGTGTGTTACACACCTCTGCCAAACTTTTCGGGGAATTCAGGCGTAATGTCCTGTTTTAATAATACGCGCTGTTTAATATACATGTTTATCGTTTAAGCAGTTTTATTATTATTATTATATCCACACGCCAGATCCTTAGAAGGTAGGCAGATAACACCGAGTACCAAATATATGAAGGAGTAAGTAAATTAACTGACGTTATATTAAAGCTAAGATCTGGTTGTAGAAACAAGAGGTTGTAGAAACAAACAAGGTTCAGAAACAAGAGTTAACAAAACGTAATATATATGTATCTTCGTTTCACAGTCACTTATACAAACTCGGACCCTGTATAAACCAGACAACACCCTGTGCGCAACATCTGTGCCATATACCGTTTATCAAACGCGGACAAATAAAATGTTGCTGAGATTAGAATTAAATGTTCTTAGGTTATTTATTTAGGGAAGTTCATTTTGCTCTCTGTAATATTTATTGTAAAATAAATTATGTTTAGTGAATTAATTTTAATGATACGTCTCATAATAAATCTGTACATGTAAATAATGCGACTATAGCAAAATAACGTACCTAATGATATATAAAAAATTGTAAGTAAGTTTTACAATTAATTCGATTTTTAAATATAACTGCTGAAAGTAAATAGAACTCTTTTTTGAATACCCGGAGCGTCAACTCCGCTGCTAATTACCAAATTTATATAAAATAAAAGCTCATAAATTGAAAGCTATTTTACTATAGCTGCCGACATCGTTTTATTTCACTCATTATAAAACTGTGAATATTTATCAGCCACAGCAATCCTGTACTAGGGCGCTCATTAGCGTCCTTTCATAGCCGGCTCGGAGAGCAGAGCAGATTTTGATCGTATTCAAAATTGAACTTTCATTGTCGTCATCAGCCTGCTCAATTCCTCAGCTAGACGTATTCCTCCCGTAGTGGGGTTTTTACCCATAATAATGGGCGTGCGGTTTGGGGATCGCAGAGCACGACCTAGAGCCCGTGGGCGGCCAGGGCATGTAGCCGCGCCTTCCACGATCAACCAGGGCCGAGTTTTGTCGCCTCCTACGTCTCCTCGGTAGCCAGGCATGGGGTTAGGATAAGTATTTTTTCCCTTCCCGACACGGATAAAATTAATAGAACTTTAGCACATTTCAATAAAATCTGTGTTTACATTTCCATAATTTAGTGTCGGCACTCGAACGTGTTCTGGCCATAAATTTAATAATACATTTTATTGAAATGGTCTAAAGTTACGAGACGAAAAAAACGTGACATCACTCCTGTAATCCGAGGTAGGCAGAGGAGTGTCGTACACTCCCACGTTTCACCAGTTACGTATAGGTTACGTATAGTTATGGAATAGGTGGTGTGCTTATTGTCATATACCGGTCTTAAATCCAGACTTCGAGCACTATTAGAGATTTTAACTTCAAATTATATTGAGAAAAATAAAATAGTATCCGACCCGGGATTTGAACCCAACCTATGGCTCCGAAGTCGCGCTCGCAACCACTCGACCAACGAAACAGTCAAAGTTTCTAAAGGATTCTGAAGTTATAGATTAAATACATTCAAAATCTGCTTTACTCAATGAGTTGGTCTGTTTATAAGGAGCCTTAGGGGAGGTCCATGTCCAGCGGTCATACGAGTATAGACGGACTGTCGATGATGATCACGCCACTAACTGGGCAACGTTGGGCCCACGCTTACCTACTCGTTACAAAAAAAAAAACAAAGCCAAAAAGATTCACGTTGACACACGTTAATATAAATTTGAAGACGGCACACACCACCGTGATATTTATATCCACGTAATCATAACATTTGATAACGCTTTTAACGTTTACGGCGAAACGAATGTACTGTTTACGTTTGCGCACGATTGTGTACGTTGTAAAAACTAAGTGTTCTCGAACGAGTGACTTACAACCTGTTCACTATCACCGCTGTGTAATTATAGACGTGCCCAGTTGGTTTACGGCCGCGTTTAGGAGGTCGATATTGAGAAAAGACCGTGCTAATGCAATAATGCGGTAAGTGATTTTTTATGTTCCCCACCCCCTGGGACGATGTGGCGCGCGCGTTGCGAAAGTTGTGACGCTGCGGTGTTTTTTTCGTGGGTTCTTGATATATATAAGAAAATACTGGATTACCGTCGTGAGATATAATGCATGCAGGCTAATGATTATTAATGTACGTAACATCACGCCAGTAATCCCCGAAGAGGTAGGCAAAGGAGTGTAGTACACTCTCACCAGCTACGTTTACGTACACTTATAGAATAGGTGGCAAGTCTATCGCTGTATGTATGTAGTTAAAAAATTAAAAGAAATATATGGACATGAACCTCGAGTTCCCGTCCTTCTTGTTTGAAAATATCTTATACATAAAAAGTAATCGTCTTTTCTTTTTATTATATAAACGAAAGCAGAACAATTTTCAGTCAAGTAAGGTGTAAAATTTGGTTTTATTTATGATGTCAAATCAGCTCAAACACTTATAGAATTGATACTTCGAAACCGAAGGCATTACGCTGCGGTTACTGCGAGGCTCATTTAGTAACCGCGCAACGCTTATGAAGCAGTTCTCTACTAATATGAGTAAAATCTTTCCTTAAACAGTCGCAACCCTTACTTTGGTATATTGAGCACAAAAAACATACTATAAGCAATTAAATGTAATAACAAAAGATTCTGGTTAAGTCTAATTTTATTTGTCGTTTTGTACGAAAAGTTGTTATGACTAACAAATATGCTACAGTTGTCATATTATCGAAACATTCTAACATATTATACACTTTGTTAAGAAAACGTAAAATTATCCTGTAAAATTTGTTTTAACAGAACAAAATTATTTCTGTATGGAAAAACAACAATTCGCTTTGATTACTTTGTTGCCCGTCAAACAATAATACTGTGTTCATTAAGATAAATCATTTTCACAGTCAACGGACGCAAAGAACTCTAAACTTTGAAAAGTTTGTTTGCTCTTGCAAACTTTTTACGTTTTGTCCAATTCTCATCTCACCATTGACGATATTATGACATTTTTTTATTATACTCCAGCTGAAAGTAGATCCAACATTGGAACGATAAAAGGGTTCGATTGTGATGTTGATGATCATAATCTTGAACATACAAAGTTGTTTTTGATAACAACATCAACAATGATGAAATATGACAACAATGTATCGTTCGACGACAACATATTATTAAAATATAGAGACGGTTTTCCTATTAGAATATAATTTATTGGATTGTCAATAGAGCCAATATCTTATTTGACTTGTTAGTTTGATGTAACAATTTCCGTCCTGACAGTAAAGTCACTCAAGTCAAAGAGATGACGCAATATGTCAAAATTTGTTATATAATTAAGAGTTATTTGTTGTTCGCTTATAGTTTCAACTTCTCGATGAGACAATTCGAGAACAGAGAGAAATGGAAAAGCAGTCGAACCGGAAGAAAATTATTTACGTAACGCCAAACTTCCTCACGCCACTTGTTGATGCCGCTCCCGTGAAAATATTCGTTTTATTATGATTTCCCGCTCCAGTTGTTCGATAAAGTATCATCTTTCAAGTTACTTGTGTTTATTTTGATTCAGTCGAGGCAAATCGAATTTCGTTCCTGTTTATTGCTTGTTGGCTGACTTTCAGGCGGAATTTCATGAACTCGCATTCATTAACTCACGGTGTTTTTCGTTTCGGTATCACAATAATAATAATTGGTGGCCATCCGGCTAGGTGGGATGAGGATCTGCGAAGGGCTGCCGGCAGAAGCTGGATGCGGCAAGATGAGGCGAGGACGTGATAGCGCTCTTTGAGGGAGGCAAAATATCCTGTAATAGACTGAAATATACTGATGATGAACTGAAATATATGAGAATGATGAAAAATTATTATTCCTACGCCACGTGTAATCTCTAACGGGGTAGAGAGCAAGCGCTGAGTTCCAAATATATAATTCAATCTCTAGTAATATTAATAGTTATAGGCTAAGGTTTGTATGAAGAACTATTAAGATCAAGCTGGTTTTGACAACACTTCAAACAAACTTCGTCCTCTAGCAATCGCTTAGTATCAGCTTAGAAGTTACTATCGTCTTAATACATTTCATACAGCGTTTTATATTTTGTATCACAGAAATACCCTGTCACCACCGATTGAGTAAAGATGATAGATATAATATGTATGTTCTTTTCAGCGTTGATCTACTTACACGAACCGACCTAATATAACCTTATACATAATACGGTGCTTGAAAAACAACTTTCTCGTCGAACCTTTATCAAAGATGCGAGGAAAATAGCCTTTCCAATTTCTGTTATCGATATTCCATCGGATTTCCGGTTAATTTCCCCATAAAAGGTCGAAGCATCCCCGCCTCGGGACAACAATGACATTATTTCAGGGTTAAGTTGATTCTGCACGCACGTACGGCTGGCAACAAGTAGCTTAGTGATATTCGGAGAGAATGGAATCACATTGAGATAAATATTAGTATCATATGAAGCCCATATAAATATAATCATTGCTACGAATGTCATTGTTACGCACTAAACATTTCTTTTTCATACTAGGCTTAGATAGTGTTTTTAATATTAGAGGTTTAATGTTACTCTTATATACAATGTGTTTACTTCAATTCGCTCACAGTAATTACTTAAGCAAAGACAGCAAAATGTTTGAATATATTTTTTCCTTCATAACTTATTCTCAAATTTTAATAGTAATTGGAATACAATGAAGATGGATGAAAAAATGTTGGAAGATATTCAGATATGCTTGGCAGTGTTCCAGGGTTACAATTTCGATTCACTGATAAAATTCAATACCCATTACAAACGGAATCTTTCATCTCCATCATCATTGTTAAGCCTTTTCATCTTTAGCAGATTTTTTATTGTATTTACTATTTACAATTATACCAAATTTAAGGTATATTCAGTGATGAAGAAGATTCAGAAGATACAGAAGAAGCACGCCAGGTCTGTAAGGATCGAGTTATTTGGCACTCGCTGCTCTCTGCCTATCCCATAGTTGACCTGGCGTAGTATTATGTTTATTATATACACTATATTACCAGGGTTGATCACTATCCTGTATATTATATTCAGGACATTGCCAGTGGGTAAGAAATTGTGTCGCCGGCAAAAAGCCTTACTCATAGATTACTAAAGTTGTAGAATGGACACTTTACATAAACGGTACACTTGTGTCTGGCGCTTAATTTAATTCGGCTACAAGACAACAATTGTATCGCATTAAGGCTACGTCCCGACAGTGTTTTTGCTCGGTCGCAAGATTTGACTAATGGCGCCGTTGTCGGGAACACGCGGGCCTTCCCACGGGCTGTTTGTGACGATTCGCGGCAGTTTAATGTGGCCACATCGGTTTCCCTCGCAACACGAGTAGGTACGCGCCTCCTGAAACTGAACACTTCGCTCCTTTATTTTTCAGCACGTCAGTCTCGCGTCCTGTTCCGTTTCGCGGCGGTCGTCAGCGCGGGTTGAGGCAGATGAAAATATTAGTACAGGGGATCACAATTTTGTATTTCTATGACGGGATTCGAGTTGTTGTTTTTTAGAATTAAAAAAAGGGAAGATTATGTACTATGAGGAAAGAGTTTAATTTACGTTTTTTGATATGGACACCTCAACGTTCTGGATTTACATAAAATGAAACAACTTATGAATAAAAAATTTATATGTCAAAAAAGTAATAAATAGTAAAAACATCGTAATTACATTACTCGTTTGCTGTTCTCATTGGGTTTATTTGTAGAAAATACCACGAGTAGTCTCAACTTCTTTTTATTGCGTCTAATCTAGAACCTTTTTACATTACTCAGTTTATTGCCATCTCTTTTTATCCTTTTGACCGGCTCGATGACCATGTTTGCAAGCGTTGTCATGGTTGCGAGCGCGACTGCCGATTGAGAGGACCTGGGTTCAAATCCCGGGTCGGGAACTATTGGATGTCGATAACTAAGATTTTTCAGTAGTGGCTGTAGTAGTAGTCTGGATATATGCCCGATGTATGGCAATAGACTCATCATCTATTCCATAGTGGGACGTAAACATAACTAGTGAAAGGGCGGAGTGTACTACACTCCTCTGTCTACCTCTTCGGGGATTACAAGCGTCATGTTACGATTAAGTTGTAATAATATTAAATGTAATAATGTATAATATAATCATAACCTGTATAATATTTTGTATCAACAAGATACAAAATATTAAAATCCTGAAATTCTTGATAAATTATATATTTCAAAAAACAATAAAAATTTTCACTTGTTGTTCTCAATACCTACCTACCGTACAGTTCAGATTACAGTTTTCTGACGCAACTACACTATGTACTATTGCTGAATGAACTAAGCCGAGACGCGTTCTATCGAGCAGACATTTGCTGATTGAAGTTCAGTTATTGGGCACGTACCGATCCAACCCAGTCATGCTTCTAAACGAGGGATTATCTCTCTGGGGTGTCACCTACTCTGTGCTTTGTATTGTAGAAAACATTCCTAGATTGACCTGTGTCTGTATATTTAGTACTCTGTATTATTTGTGGAAAAGCATTATTGTATGAAAAAAATGAATGTAGAAAAAGCACGCAAGCATGTAAGGATACAGATATTTGGCATTGGTGTTTTCTGCCTCCCCCTCAAGGGACCTTGAGCGATATATAAATATAATAAATTATTTATATAATGGGTGGTACTTATAAACAACCTATAAATAATGCATTTTTTAGGAGCGATATTACCGATGTGTATGCGTACGATCAAAAAAAGCAAAATAGAAAGTTGGATCGTATACCCGCTTATGCCAAGCCGTATTTTGAAAGCGATCGAGTCAAGTCTATTCATAAATGCATGGAATATTCTAGTACATATCACGTGTGTATTTACCTTGTACACTCTGCTCTCGAAAAACAGGTCACGGTTGATAAAAAAAAGTGTAATAATTAAGCTGTAAAAATAACACGGAACTCGTTTAATTACTTATCTAGATTAAAAATGTAGGTATTACGAAGCCATGCGAAGCGAATCTATATTAAAGTGATGAGTCATCTGTGAAGAAAGGCGTAAAATCGGCGGCGTCAAGAAATTTCCATAATGTATGCAAAAGAGTGTCGGGTGCTGGTATCGAAGTTGACACTTTGACGGGTTTCATACGTCACAGGAAACTCGCGCGTTACATACGGCGGCGTTAC
>DWTR01000286.1:0-10136 GCA_018244935.1 Ardaris minthe | reverse complement strand
AAACATTGCGTATTATTAAGCACTATGAAGAGAATTATTATATTTGCATATTTTATTTCGAATAATTATAAAATACCTTTAATTTATATATATTAATCCAATTGAAATGTCACTCCGTAGTTTACAAATAAAACCTTACCTTTAATGTCTACTTTACTTCAAGCCTTTACGTTACCACACTCAAGCATGTATTTCGAATATTTATCTCCTACTCTTTCTTCGCCAGGCTAATTTCTGAAACTGTTCACATTGACGTTTCAGAAAATCATTTAAATCAAAATCAATTTATGTTAATTTACACGCAAGTAGCGCAAAGCAGGTCGCAGGTAATCACTAGTGTAAAATTCTTTGCTATAATTCAAAGGGTTTTTTTTTCTGTTTAGATGAAAAATATGCAAATGGAGCCACGTAGTTAATTTTGCCCTGTGTCGGTGTCAAGTGTTCGACAACAATAACTCTTTCAAAGTTACACACAGAAAACCATTTACAAGATTAAAGAATTCCACTGTAAATAGCTGTATGAAAGTGAAATTTAAAATACACACAGCTTCGTGTAATCTTCATATAAGCTTCATATACTAAATACAATAGAACATCGCGCCTGTATTTCCCCGAACGGTAGGCAGAGATGTGCAGTACTCAGACGTTGCGCCTGTTGTAATTAATTTACGTACAAAATACAACCATATAGAAAATATCGAGAATCAACTCGAGAATCAACTCGTGATTGTTCAAAAGTGAACTATCTCAAATAGTTTTTTTTTGTTTCGTGACATTTCTGGTTTTTTAACAGGCTGTAGCACATTGCATCACAAAACTCATACGACTTAAGCCCGCTGTAAGGTAATTAGTGATAAACGAACAATTTTAAAAGTATAAATAAATGTGTATTTTTTTATAATGAAATTTTACATTTTGATTAATTTAATTCAAATAAAATAAAACGCTGCACGAATTAAAACTTTTATACACACGGCCGCAAAACAACAAAGCCGATTAGAACACATAAAAAAACAGACATAAAAAAAATTACATTTCGCGATGACTCCATACTTTATTATCGCTTGATGAAAAAAGTAGAGATTAAAAATACCTACCGTTTGAAGATTCCAGTTGTTTCAACACATTTTATGTTACAATGTCAACGGAGTCTCTTGAGAGTCTTAAAAGTGGTAGAGATTTGTAGAGGAGACGCGAATCTACCAGTTTTACTTGAGCTGCCTTTAAGAAGACCGGACATGAACCTATCATAATGGTCCCAAGCTATAGTAAACTTAACTGGGTATTATTATTTATGTATATAAAAAATATAACTAATATGTTTAATAACTTCATAGATATTTAAGAAATGAAGATATAAATGAGAAACACATAGAATGACACTTAATTATTTTGTTATTTGAATGAAATGTAATTATAGTTTTATACCAATAGCACTAGATTACATGGATTTTCACAGCGAGGTGGAATATTTTTCCGGCTTGCCTTATGTTCACGCTCAACATTAAGACATTATAGGAAACAGCACAGTTAATTTGATGACCAATTTTACTATTAATTGCGACCTCGCTGCGGTCAGCTTGGAAAAAAGCCCTCGGATAGGTCGAAACTAGTCAGGCTATCAGAAAGATATACGAAGCAGGCAAAGAAATATACGTAAGATAAGTCGATGCATAATTTAATCTTAATGAGCAATGCTTATTCCGATGTGGCTTATTATGTATATTTACAGATAATAATCCGGGAATATCTTGGTGAAATAGGCCAAGTAGTAGCCAGTGGGGCGAGTCAACTTTCCGAAACCGGAGGGCGGATATACAAAAAAGTGATGATCTAAAAGATCCGCGACATATCTATGATCATAAGATATTTGGTACTCAGTGCTCTCTGTCTACCCTGTAAGTGACCTGACGTGGCGATAAAGTGATACAATAACACCTATAAAATATTTGCCTCTTGGTTAAGAACGACTATTAGCCTCTTGTTTAAGACCAAACGTTGTGCTCTACGGCAGTGACAAAATTATGCGCATTTTCGCTCCGTCCAGAACAAACTGTTTGGGTGTTCCAAAGAGAAAAATCCGACAGCCATTCCGTTGGTTCACGTGAATGTTTTTACATACTTCCCTATCCCCGGTTGCGGGAAACGGAACGTGCCTTAGCATTTATTTTGAAAACAATACTTGCCTGGGAAGCTTATGCGTAGAACTGAAAATAATTCATTGTTTTGTAATATTTTCTCACCTGTATCACATGGAACGTACGACATAACCAGTAAAAGTCGAGTGATGAACTCCTCTGCCCACCCTTTCGGAGAAAAACAGGCGCGGTTTATGTTACATGTTTTGATACGGAAATTTTATTGTTTGAATAATACTTTTATTAAGCGAAGAGAGTAGCACACGAGCAAAGAATAGACACAGGTCTATAGGAATAAGACTGTTAATGTCACTTGGTGTACGTTAGTATGTTGTTAAAAAGACGAATCACTTAGAGATAATTTGGAACAGCACCGTTAGCCTAGTTAGCCCGACGATTATCAGTGTCGAATTAGGGACAGGGCGGCAGGAACAGTGACTGCAAACATAATTAGCTCGCTACATACATGGCAGTGTGATTGAAGTATTAGTATTTTTCGTATACAACGCCACGGACGTGTTTGATTTACAGTCACAATGCACGCTGTGCAGTTTCCCTTTTAAATTATACACTTGCATTTGTATAAATCTATTATACAGACTGATGACGATAACGTATCATAACGTAACGTAACATCACGCCTGTAATCCCGATGTAAGAAGTAGGCAGAGGAGTGTAGTATACTCCCGCGTTTCATCAGATACGTTGACGTCCCACTATGAAATAGGTGGTGAGTCTATTGCTATACACCGGGCACATTTCCAAATTCCGAGCCACAACAAGAAAATCGAAATTAGAAAAAACCAGTAGCGCTTGAGCCGGGGCTTGAACCCAGGACCTCCCGATCGGCAGTGGCATAACGATGATGGTAAAAATATTATCATCAGTGTATTCAGCCTTCAGTCTGCCATTCATAGCACGCAACCAACAAAAGCTGAATGAAACGTTTTTCAGTTATCAACAATTTCATTAACAGAAATATATAAAAAAACATTTAATTTCTAACTTTCTTATCAACCCCTGTGGGACGACAGATGCCAATTTGTGAGTCTGCATGAATAAAACATAATTTTGATTATTCTTTTTATTTTTTAATTAAAATTTAATATTACAATGTGCAGCGGTTTAATTGTTGGTATACTGTCACGCCAGGTTACGTGCAAGGTAGGCAGAGAGCTGACTGCCAAATCTCTATCGCTACTGACTTGACGTGCCTCTTCTGCATTGATTACTCGTTTCGCACAAGGCGTTTCACTTTCGATATAAAGGCTCGAGTTATATTTGGAAGTAGCGCGTGCGGCAAATCGCCGCAGGTGTCATTAGCAGAAAGGTTCGGCTGTAATGTAAATTAGGCCCCATTTCCTGCCGCTGCTTGTAGTCTGCGGCCGCGCCCGCCCACAAAGACTAACTAAAGCCTTGCAACGTAATCTCAATTTGTTACTGTGTCCATTGTTCTACTATTGTGTAATTTACGAGCAGTTCGAACATACTTGTTATGTTTCGACTGGCAGCGTTTTAAATATACAAATATATGTGTGAGGCTACATTTTAAAATCGGTAATAAATGCGTTTTTTTTAAATTGAGTGTATAAAGTAACTGGTGAAACGTCGGAGTGTATTACACTCCTCTGCCTACCTTTTCAAGGATTACAGGCGTAATGTTACGTTTTATGTATATTAACCTTATAACAATACAACATTATAACGATACAACCTTATAACTGACATTTAATATTAATATTAAGTCCAGTCAATTGGAGCTACATAGGTACTCAAAGTGGCTGGTATTCGTTGGAAAAGAAGAGCTGACGATCAATCTTAGTTGCGAGTTTTTTCAGAGGTCTATGTACAGCATTGGTCTGAAACGGATTTACGACAATGATGAATAATTAATAAAAGCATTTATCCCAAAACATCCCAAGATGACCTACCGCGTTTAATTCCCATATAAAGTTTACTAAGTTTCTTTTCACGAACCTAATTACTTGATTGCAAGTTACCAACCTCCACAATAATTTCCCTGAACTCTCTAAATACACCAATGCCGGATTGGTAATGAAATTAGAAAGCCGTTTCGGTGAATTTCATACATTATGCCGGGTGTCGGGCGAGGTGATTTTCCGGTATTCAATGGTTGAAATTGGCTCTCGGGCACAACTGCACAATGTTGAGAGCAATTAAACCGTCCGCACACACCTTAAGTGTGACACAATAGGTAATTGTACCCCACCTGGCGGGCAGCGGAATCTACGTGCGTAACCCACAGCACTTCGTAGTTTAAGATTAAAAATCGCCCGCCGACGGTGACGGAGAACACCCTGGGGACAGTAAGAAACCTGAAAAGACTTCCACTACATTGTTCGCAGCGTTTGATACGTGAAAACTGTGACATGGCGGGTATAGCAAACTACAGCTTTAACCTTTCTTATTTGTGTAGGAACTCAGGTCCATCGGCTGACTATAATTAATAGGTTGATGACGAAGACGACAAAGATGCATCAACGCGTAAAATAACTACGAATATTGTTCTAAACATAGCAAAACAGTTGCGGTTTGTTCGAAATCTGTTATCGGTTGCCATCTTTAAAAAAATACTAAAATTAAAAAAAAAACAATCGCCAGTTGTCGTTTTTTTATATTATTATCGCGCTCAAATGATTGCCCTTTCATCGCGCGCGGTGAGAGGAGAGATGCTCTTGCAAAGGCCAATGTATGGCGATGCGTCCATAAATTTCCAGCCTCCGAATATTTGCACACCGTATCGTACGTCATTCCTTAATGACAAACCAATCATTAATCTCAACGGAATACGCCTGTGTGCTATTCAACAATGTGTGCAGTAGCGATTATGATCGCGTGTGTGAGATTTTGGAACCGGAAATGAAATGAATGTTTTGAAAATGGTGCGCCACGTGCTTTTATCAGATAGTTTCCTGATTACAGGCAAACACGTGGTAGAGATCCCAAAGTTGATTATTTTTGAAGTAATAATATGTCGTCGCGCCGGGTCGTTTAGAAAATAGGCAGAGAGCACGAAGTGCCGAACATCTCTGCGTCTGTAGACGACATGATTTTTCTCATTTATTTTTGTATTAAAACATCTGCTGTGTTCAACACAACGAATGAAAGTTAACAAAACAAATTTGTTGTATTTTTTGTTGACGTTTAAAAATAAAAATAAAAGAAAATCGTTTTGTCTGGAAAACAAAATATATTCCAGATATCAGTTGTCTCTTACAAAAGCCCCGGACGCTTTGCCGTAGAAAAACAATATTACAAAAGGGTTTTATGACAGAGAACAAAGCGAACTCTATATTATAAAAATGTTAATTATTCAAGAAATTATTTCGCACGAAAATTTACGTTAACCCATAAATTATAGCGCTTCCTCCTTATTTCGCTTTATATCTTTAATTTAATTTAGCTTACCTTTAGCATTTTTCTCGTCCAAATTATTTACAAAATTGCAATGACACTAGTAAATAATTTTAAATATTATGGTTTCACAATGGACAAGAATAAACTAGTTAGTTTTATTAAACTAATGTTTTTGCATTTGTCTAAATTTAATATACAGATTTTATATATATTGCCAACTCTTTGTTTACATACAAATAAATTATGTATACGCAAATAAAGAATTATTATTTTACCTAAATTTGCAGCAAACATTTTTGTACTGTAGAAAAAAGCTGTAATAATGAAGGCCAATATCTTAACTCAACACTGAAACTCACAGAATGGGGGTCGGATCTTTATTCGATCACAAATAGGACTGAACATTAACATAAGATCGGTCTAACTGTCTTATTACACTCGTCAACGTAAAACAGAACGTGAAATTGTGAAGTTGGCATTGCAAAAACAAAATATACCCGAAAACTTCTAAACAGTGTTCACTTTGCCAATCTTTGCTATTTTTTTTAACAATATATAATTAATTATTTTTAATCAATAATCTTTTAAAATGATACTTAAACTTTCAACTATTTGATAACATTTTAAATCGTATTTTTGAAATATTTAAAAAGAAATTTTTGTTTTTTGTTTTAATAGTGTGGCAATTATTTTTTAATGTGCAATGTCACGATAAATTAACTTTGTAAAGAAACCGATAAAGTTTTCATTATTAATTTAATCAATTTGCATTTTTTATTTCAGCTCCTTTATAGTGTAACATTGTTAAAGTTATAATTGTGCTCAGCAACAAACACTCACAATGTCCCGTTTACGTAAGGTGTAAATATACGTGGAAATTAAATGGGTTCTGCAACAGATGTGTTCGATATTAAATGTTATTCAATTTTAAACCTTTACGTTTCACACAGTGATGATATTTCTCCGCATAGCTTAACCTCCGAGTAGATCTGCGCGGAACACGCGCTCCAGCTAAGTGCCCCTACAATGCTCGTGAACCCACTCGCCTGATGATGCTTCGTTTTAAAATATAACTTTGCATTCACATCCATATCAAGGCAGAAGGAAATTTCTACAAAGTTTCTCGTACACGTCTATTACTTTTCTAGATATCTTTAATATTGTATATAATTACAATTAAGTTGTTGATTGAGTCTACTTGCGTAATTGACAAAATATTTTTAATATTTTTTTTCTCTATAGTCATAGATAACCTACAGTTTCACAGATGTTCTAAAACATTCCAGTTAAAATAACATAAAGCTTACGATGACGTTGACATGAAGATATATGTACGTAGTATAAGATTGTTTTTTAAATTAACCGTAAAATATAGACAAAAATTTTCCGCGTAATCTCTAATCATAGACAACCAGGAAGTTCGTCTATGCATGACGTACGCTGTTAGCTTTCTTACCATATTGGTAAATAAACCAAGCAAATCTCTTGTGGAGTGTGACTAATTGGACATGTAAATATGAGCGCGATCAGAATAATTAACCTTTGAGAAGGCCACGGCGAATGTCGCGACAGTTGGAGTGATGCCAGTTTAATAATAGATAAGTAGTTTAATACAGTGATCCGGGAAATACGTCTATAGGGTACAACACAAGACATTAAAAAAAAAGTCGCCCAATCAAATCTTTTTTCTAGTCATACGGTGACGGAAAATTGTTCTTCCTTATTGTGTGGACCGTCATTCGGACGGAGACAGTTATCATAAGCGGTGCAATAAAAATATACACATGCTATGGGAGGCTTTTTGTAAAACTTTTTTATAATCTTAATATTTATTTATTATCTTATATTTATTATGTAAGCCCGTGTCCAACAGTGGACTATAATAGGCTGAGGATGATGATCAATCTTGATATGTACGTATATGTCCTGTTATAAGATTATGCACCTTATTGTATTTACGAATTGAGACTAAATGATACTAGATAGTAGATATAAAGACTTTGAAATCTGGTGAACGGTTCGAGCATCGTCGTTTAAAAGATGTAGAATGCACTCTTTTTAAAATCTCATTTTGTCCGAACAATATATGAACAATGAGTACTCTACGTCAAAAGAAAAAATGGTTGATGACGTTAATAACGGCGTTCCCGTAACAGTATATGAGCTGTATTGGTGACGTGTTGAGAAATCCGTAAATGATAATACCATAAAATGTAACGAGATAGATAATAGACCGTCGTGTGTACTCTCACAATGGCTACATATAATAATATAGAAGCATAGAAAAGAATTGCAAGTATAATACCTATTTAAAATCCTCCATTCATACCGCAATTATATTTTTACCAATAAGCGAGAAAATGCATTTCATATGCATCCGTGTTGCGTGCTGCTCGTATGACGCTGTTATCTGTTTACGATTCTACTTGGAAGTCAGTTAATAATTTACTCACAGCCAGATACAACACATAAATTCCAAAAATAGTCTTACCTTTATAACATTATCGATGAGCATCCGATTCGTCCGTGAATTAATACGCCTTGCCACAAACACAATATTGTTCACTAAATGTAATATTAACAAATGCCGCGCGCAACACGACTTTATTCAAACGCGTTCTTTTTTTTATGTGTTCTTTTTGTCAAATGTGTTCTTATTTCAAACTTTAACGGTCCCCTAGAACAAATTTTCGCACTATCTACTGCTACAACGTAAAGATGAGGCACTTGGATATAATATTGTAAACATTGAAAACGCTATCGTTAAAGGCAAACACTAGATTATGCACTCTTATAATACAACAACCATTGATTGATCAGTAATAGTAATGATATTTAACCCTCCAGTTCAGCCTCATGAATCGTAGTTAACTCGCTCGCTATCTGAAACAAAGACAATATTTGTATGAGTTTATTAGCTCTTAATTACTAAAATTGTTACTAAGTTATTGAGATAGTTACAAAGATACTGCTATAGCTACGAATTTACATTTAACAAAGTATTTTTGTATTTCATTGTTCCATTTAATTAAATCATTTTATTACAAGTCGCCTAGGGATCTTTCTTTTTCACTAATGATTTCAAAATACCTAACAGTAATAATGTAGCGTGACAATAATACAAACATCTACTGTCGGCTATTCATTACTTGGAAACAGCTTCAACACTTTTGAATCAAACACAAATTACTAATAAATAACCAGATCGATAAAGTAGAGATATTTAGCACTCGGTGCTCGCTGTCTACCTGGCGTAGCTGTATGATAACAATACACACAACCCTGTGGGATCTCACGTATACATGTTAACTATCTGATCTGATGGAGAGGTACTTACGCGAGAACGTGACTCCGCCAGTTTCAAAATACATTCAAGATCATAATCTAATTGCCATACTTTAATATTAATTAATGCTGAGCAAAACGTTTTGTTAATACATACATATATAGTGTGTGTTATTTTGTAAAATTGTATGTAGCAAATTCTAAACGCAGTGTCAATACTTGTTTTTTTTTCATATTTTTTTTTTATCAACCCTGAGGGTCGTGATTACAAGTTAAAAATAGATAAATATTAGGCTCTATGAATAAAAGTATTCGAAAGCATATATGTATGTACAATTTGTTTAAATATACGGTTACGTTCAACTCAGACGTTGGCGGCTTGAAAATATTTTTTTCACGTGAAAAATCAACATTTTGTTATGCGAAAAAAAATTTTCACCATCAATCTTTAACATGCAAGAAGTCGGCGGAACCGACACTTGATTTATCTATTTGAATATTAGGAGCTCCACGTTACGAGAAAGTGGGTCATATTCATAAATATTTTAGACACGAAAATATAATGTTCATAATATTGAATTATTTAATATCGTGCCTTTCACGCAGATGTCTGAAAAAATAATTGAATATATCAAACCGATAGCTTTTGTTCTCAATACGCTTAAGGAAAATTACGAAATATAATCTCTAAAGAGATGAAAGGGAATAATAGCCTTATAGACAAAATAATTTAATTATTACAATACTCTCGTGGCATGTCTTTTACAACGTAGGCAGAAGGCACAGATTGCTAAATGTTTCTGTCCTTACCGACCTGATGTGCTTCTCCTACATTCATCGCTCCCATCATACGATCAAGCCGGCTTCCTATATTTCTGTCTCTCCCTTCAGCCAGTATGTGACGTATTATGAGAAAAAAAAATAGTATATTTAAAAAACAGTTCTAATTTTCGCATGCAGTGGGTACATTCGACATTTTGCGCAACATATGCTCTGTTACTGATATTAATGTTAAAGAAACTGCATCAGTGTGTGGAGTCACAGACCGAATTTTAAATTGAAACCATGAGCAAAGTGAGGTAATATCTCTAGGTGTTGCATAAAATATGTAGTTTTTCAAGGTGAAGATACATATAAGTATAAAAAAGTATCTCGGAAAAAAAACCATCTGCCACAATGTAACAACATTGCAGGTGTTATAGTATCCGAGAAAGCGTTGAAAAATGTCCAGGTTCTCAAGCAATTCTTCTAGAATACTGAAGTGTGCTCTTAGTGTGCTCCTGTTTTCTTAACTGAAACAGCAGTTGTTTAGCATACCTCCAATGCTTTCATTTC
>DWTR01000285.1:0-10136 GCA_018244935.1 Ardaris minthe | reverse complement strand
GCTAGGCACTGAGCACTGCCAGAAAGATATCTTTATCCTTACAGACCTGGGGTGTGTCTTACACATTTATCAGTCTCTTCATTCATGGAAGATTCTTTAAAATAATTGAAATATTTTGTTTCCGATTATACGATAATTATTTCCTGTAATGTATATGTTCAGTGCAAAATAGCTTTAAAGTTACACATCTTCCAAGTGTCCCGTAACAACACATTTTTATTTACTAGTTTTTTTTTTGTATTTTTTTTTTATTCACAGGAAGAAATTTGTGTTTGCCCTGCTTACCCAGTATTCCGGGAGATGAAGGTGTGGGTGAAGTCGTGGAGATTGGAGAACGTGTATGTACAGTGGACTTAGGTGACAGAGTTGTTCTGACCTCTAGACTTTTGGGCACGTGGCGTTACTATGGCGTATTTCATGAAAGGGATCTCCATGTTATATCCCCGAAACTGCCACTTCCTGAGGCATCTATGCTGACAATAGCACCGTGCTATGCTTACAGAATGCTAAAAGATTTCAGGACAGTACAACCTGGACAAACAGTCATTCAAAATGCAGCAAATAGTCCATGTGGTCAATGTGTCATACAGTTATGCAAAGCTTGGGGCATAAACACTTTCAACATAGTTGCGAATTATTGTGATTATGAGGAAGTTAAGAAATATTTGCTTAGCCTTGGTGCTACAGCAGTGTATACCATCGAGGAAGCTGAAGAGCTGACGTCTTTTAATACGTCGCTGTCGAGGCCTATCTTAGGTCTCAATTGTCTCGGAGGACGATATGAAGATGTTATGATAAAATTACTCGAAAGCTGTGGAGTCCTGGTATACTATGGTTGTGCTTTTGATTTACCACAAGTTAAGCAGTATCTACGTCCTGATGTAACATTTCGCAAGTTTCATTTATGTGACTGGGATGCCCATGCCGGTATTCTCTGCAAAAATGTAATGATGAATGACATAATCCAGACAATGGTAATTGGAAAAATGCGAGCTCCCATATATGAACCCATAGAACTTAAAAACTATGTGCATGCCATCCGAAATACAGTACATTGTGAGGCTTTCGCTACAACTAACTTTGTCTTTGATTTAACTTTGCCATAAAAAAAAGTGTATTGTCAAAATGCAAATGGTACTGACATTATTTATTAACTGTCATTGGAGCCGAAAACATTAATTTATTATAAACATCTGTTTGAAATTGTGGATTATATTTCTACTTAACATGATTATAAATGAATTTGTAATCCCATTGAGTGTATCCTTTTAAAAAAAAATCCCGACTGCCTACTGTATAGAAACATAATAATTGATTGATAAACGTAAGAAATATTTATTTAATTTGTTTTACTGAAACTTGAATATTACTACTTACATTCAAAATTTAAACAGATTACAGAATGGAAAAAGGATACGCGTATGTGACCACAACGAATGTGGAAACTGACTTCTCCTCGGGAGAACAATATCTCATTGTTCAGGACGGTACATTGATGAGTGGTGAGTATTCTGTTTAAAACATTTAAAATAGTCATTTTCAAATATATAATATTGAAAACTTAATAAAAGTACCAAGCAAAAGTAGTTGAGTCGACCCATCCATCTTCTTTTCTATGCCAGTCACCTTCAATTCATGAAAGACGGCATGCATGCATGCATGGCACATCTAGAGAAAGCTGATCTTCTCAGTGAAATACACCTCCGCTGCATGCACCTATAAAGATAACATCCAGTCTAATAATAAAACCTTAGTGGAGTGTGTGTATAAAACTCTTGAGAGAGTCTCTAAATGGGGTGAAGTGAACAGTTCCTTCTAGCACCCACTTCTCAGGGTGTACTACTGAATCTAAATGACCACTTTCTGGTTTCGGGTATCAATATTTCATCCAACCTTAATTTCAATCACTAAGTTGGGTCAAGAGTGAATGCAGCTGCAAATAAGCTGGATATTCAGAATAGAGTGAAACCGTGCTTCACACCTGAGCAGTTAATGTTCTTATATAAAACAAAGGTTCACTTTTGCATGGAGTCAGTATTTTATGGATGTTTTTGACTCTGACCAGAAAAGTACCAGGTGCTTTATCAATGGGAATAATCTCATGATCTCTAGAGTACAAATCCCTAGTTACTGTGACTATGTATCACAACTGGGAGTATTCTAAAGAATACATCTCATAGAGAGCACACAGGAACTACATGATTTAATGCCCTCAATCCCTCTCCTACACTGAACATCTAAATGCATGGCAGGGTCCATCCTTGTCTGACAGTTACCCCAATTGCCAGAACTAAACAGTTTGGTTCCACATTATTTATCTAGACATCAAAGGATTGGAGCACTCTGTGAATGTCCATGTTTCCAGACAAAACTTAGAACTGCTTTAAAGCAAAGTTGAATAGGCTGTTTCTAAGCACATGTGCTCTATCTTAGGACACACCTGCTCTAATCATGAGGAAGGATCACACCCAATGCTTAGTCAATCATAAAATAATAGTAAGATTAACATCAGCACAAAAATTCCTTGTTATAGTTTATATCCTGTGTCATACACACACATATAATGTTAATGTATGTTTCAGTGAATAAGCCAATACAATATGTAACACAGATACAAACTGGGAAGGATGTACTGGAAAGTGTTGCCGGTCCCATTTACGATGTCAGCCTACAACCATTTCATATTAATCTAAATGATCCACCTGGACTGGTACCTATTAATTGTAAGTTGACAAAACTTCCTTATGTCATGATTGCTCAATTCAAACCTATTGAATTCATTCTGATATACTAAAAATGGTTTGGAATGTAAAACGCATGAAAGTCTCTTGTATAGAATGTGTTATAAAACATTGTTAATGGCTCTTCCTACCACTCAAACCAGGTGATGAGCAATATTTTGAGCAGCCACCCAACCTCTTGCATTGTTTCAGCGAATCCAATTCAACCTGCTCCATCAAGTGTGTATCCTAACAACTACTTACTGTCACATTCAAGCGTCGAGATGGTAAATACTAGATTTGATTAATTAATATTGGTTTAAAAGATAAATTAGCTACAGATGTGAATGCTTATGAACATACAAAGTGTACTGTGGCATATAAAATTAATAGAGGCCCTTCAAGTTGAACGGCTCATTGATTTCGTGGTTGTAAGCATAACTGCTCATAGAGAGGTCCTGGGCTTGAACCCTGGGTCAATCTAAGTATTAATGGGTTTTTAATTTGAAATTCCCAGTTATGCACAATGTAGGCATTGCTAAACTCAAATATTGAATTATAATAACACCATGACAATGAAAATGACTGTGTTGTTGGTCAAGTGGCAAGTGTGACTGCTGATCAAGAAGTCCTAGGATCAGTTGGGTGTTATTGGAGTTATTTAACTGGAAATTCCCTCACTCAGTCCAGATTTCTGCCCAGTGTATGATAATAAGCTCACTACCTATTCCATGATGGGAAATATAATGTAATTGTCAAAACATGGGAGTGTAATTGGCAAAACATGGGAGTGTAATTGGCAAAACATTTCTCTGCCTACCTTTCAGGGGGTTACGGGCATGATGGTAAGTTTATTAAACTCAATTTTTGTTTTAGATAACTTTATCCGATGAACAATATGAAATACTGAAACAAAAAGGATGGATCTTGCTGGAAATCAAAGATAGAGTTTTCTCATTAGACTCATCAGGTCTGCATGAAATCACTGATGACCATAGTATGTATATTGCTGGTGTCCATGTTAAATGCATCAAGTTATTTCAAAAGAAAATCAAATATGTAACATGCATGTAATTTTTTTTCAGAATTAATATGTAAATTGAAGGATGAGAGCCAGACGCTATCAACGGACATCGAACAGTCAGGGTAATACATTAAACCAAAGCTGTACACATTAATAACATTGGATTTTAGATTCATCTTATCTTCAATTCTATTAATATTCATGATTATAAATTCATCTCGTGCCTGCCTAACTGCTTCGTTGGTCGAGTTGGTTGGAAGGATCACTGCCGATCGGGAGGTCCTGGGTTCAAATCCCGGGTCGGGCACTATTTGATTTTTCTAATTTACATTTTATAGTAGTGGCTTAGAGTCTGGACCTGTGCCCGGTGAATGTCAATAGGCTCACCTCCTATTCCATAATAGGACGTAAACATCACTGGCGAAACGTAAGAGTGTTCTACACTCCTCTGCCTACCTCTTCGGGGATTACAGGCGTGTTGTTACGTACGTATTACGTATTATAAATTGCAATAAAAGGAAGCAAGAGGTAAAAGTATAACATTTTGCCAAAACTTATTACTTTGAAACCAAACCTGTTTTGTTGTTATCATGATGTCACTCATATGGCAAGTGACGATATTGTAAGTGAATTTAATCTTGAGAATTATAAAATCTTTCCCAACAGATGTGACTTGAAGGTTGTAATGATGAATGAATTTGACAATCTTAATACAAACGGTGTGCCTGACAAAATTGTGAGTAATCACATTGAGCCATTACAAATTGGTAATCAAATCAGCACTGTACCACAAATGACAAACGCCACACAAGAAGTCTGTCACGATAATGGTATAACTTTCATATAAACATTGTGTTGCGAATGATGAGTTGAGTTTATTGTTATGTTTCATTTTTTTTACTTTGGTTTTATTACAGTTCAAGATGTCCCACACATAGAAATAGTCCATGATACATCTGTACATGAGAAAATATTATTAATACCAGCACTGAATCAAGAAGAAAACACATCAAATAAGAGGAGTTTAGATAACACAAAAATAAAAGCTAATAGGATTCTTTTAAAATCACAATATCTATTGAAAGGTGAGACAAGCATAATTATCGACATACAATATTTGATACAGCTACAATAGAATAGATTCAGATTTTCTAGTAGTAGCTTGGAATCTGGATATGTGCCCGGTGTATGGCAATAGGCCCTCCGCCTATTTTATAGTGGGACGTAAACGTAACCGGTGAAGCGTGGGAGTGTACTACACTCTGCCTACCTCTTCGGGGATTACAGGCTTGATATTACGTTATAAAGCTACAATAGATATTTAGCTCACCTCTGAACGCAAGCCTTTTCTAGATCAGAGAAAAGACCTGATGTATACTCTACAGCATTGGTTTAGGGTGGATTAATGAAACATAGTTTTGTAAACTGTGTAAAGTTTTCAAACCATCATTCTCGTTTTCGTCCAACATGATCATCCAAAATTGACTGGCCAAAGTGCACGAAGACGGAAAAAGATTTTTGAAAACCTATCAACAATGGTTCTAGTCCTAAATGGGATCTAAGTGGCTTATTATCCGTATTGCCTTACTTACTATCTCAGTTACTCGTCACCGTTCCAAAGGTATGAACTCTTCGTATTTTACTTCCAGATATCCCAAAGGAAGTTATACTAGGCAAAACTGTAAATGGCAAAAATCTAGTTGCTCGAGTGGTCAAAGGAAAGGGATTTTTCAAAAATGCAAAAAGATCGAGAAGAGAAGTAAGATCCGACGAGGAAAGTAAGTATACATCTATTTACTTGTCTTGTGGTTGAAAGTCAATTTTATTAATAACTATGCATGTTTTTTGAGTTATTCAGGGGCTGTATGGTTTAAAGCA
Organism: Ardaris minthe; assembly: GCA_018244935.1. Taxonomy (NCBI): domain Eukaryota; kingdom Metazoa; phylum Arthropoda; class Insecta; order Lepidoptera; family Hesperiidae; genus Ardaris; species Ardaris minthe. The sequence continues at coordinate 4,514 of DWTR01000285.1, read as the reverse complement.
TATATAAGTCTATATAAACTTACTAATAATATTACTTATTAAAATTATGAAATATACAGTCAAGGCGTTATTAAGGAAAATAGCCCCATTTTTGTCAAATTGTTCAAGTCAATGTTTAATTCATTATCATCTATTCATCAATCAGTAATCGGAAGTCCACTGCTACACAAAGACGTCTAATGGGTGCCATTCCACTTGGTCTTGGACCTTTAGAATCCAGCCGCGTGCAGCCGTACTCTGAAGGTCCGCAGACCACATGGTAGCAGGGCAACCTAATCTCCTTTACCGAGACGTGGCCTCCTTTCGATCTAACATCAAAAAATTCTATATTTCATTGATTCTAGACGATTGTATCATAAATGAGAAACATCTCGAACAACTCGTGCAACAAGTGTTGCTCGATAAAACAGAGAATTATTCTACGGAAATCATATCAGCAGCGGAGACCGTAGTGTCGCAGCTACTCCACGTACCTGAATTTGAGTCTACGTTGCATAAATATAAATTGATTATAACGAAGGTACTGATCTTATCTGCCATTGATATTGTCTGTAATTAGTGTGTAGCATTCTAGTTCGACGGGACCCGATATCTCACTGTCATGGAAAATATTCACACACGGCCACTTGATCTCAAAGTAGGCCCGAAAACAGCCTACGTTACGGTAACCGGACGGCTCATAAACTACATACGTAGTAATACTACCTCGTTGGTCGGAAGTAGTTGAAAGCGCGACTGCTGATCGAGAGGTCACGGTTTCAAATCCAGGGGTCTGGTAGAATTCTAGTAGTGACTCGGAGACTGGATTAGTGCCCTATAAACCTATATGGCAATAGGCTCACCACCTATTCCATAGTAAGACGTAAACGTAACTGGTGAAACGTGAGAGTGTACTACATTCCTCTGCCTAGCTCTTCGATGATTACAGGTGTAATGTTACAATATTTTGACAAGCATACCTTATATGGCGCTGTACACATTAACTTTTGAATATTCTAAATACTCTTATGGGTAGTTATAATCTACACGTAAGATATCTACTGTCTAGAGAAATTTGTTTTTGGTTTATTTTGGATGGTAGGTTTATTAATATGTATAATAAAACCAGTAATGAATGATATTCGAAAGTTTCAATGGTGCTTAAAAAACGTTCGTTACAGAGAATTTGGATCTTAGTCAGCGCCTATCTTGAAACTTAAAGCAAAATTTCAACTCTGGAGCTAATTAAAATTTTCGCGTCACAAACTTTGCCTCGTACCTACCAAAGAGCCGGATGAGTTATGAAGTTTCATAACATGCCTAAAAACCATTGTAACGTTGGGAAATTTATCTTAGCACTGGGAATAGCAAATAATTACATAACCTAAATAAGCACAACATGCATGTGTATGATCATCTATGTATAATAATACAGTGCAGGCATTTCTCAGTACACGTACTTCTGCCTGAAAACTAAGGCTAGTATAAAAAAATATTCCGTAGAACAGTGTTCAGTCTGATTTCTTGAATAATTGCCAGTAATTTGTAAAATAAATGACGGTTGAGAAAGTGATCGAGTCTTAATTTTAAAAACTGTGTTACAAAATGTAATAAAGCCACGAAGCGATGAACGTAGAACGACAAATCTGTTTCAGTAAACGAAACATCCGCGTTTGAATGAAAATTTATGTGAAATACTAGCTGACGGGGAAGTAAGAAGTCTCCGAACCCGGCGTGCATGAATCAAGAAATTGATGAACGTAAAAAAAAACAGTATGTTTGTAAGTATAGCGATATTTGGCATTGGGACCTCTCTGCCTACTCAGTGAGGGACCTAGTGCGATGAGGTAATAATGATAAAATATTAAATTTATATTGTAACTGTATAATTATGTATTGTTGCCGCTAAGTACATTAAGAATAATACATCTTCACGACGAATTGCCATTGCCATATTCTTGGGAATATTCTTAATCAATAGCGAAAGTTACAGTTAAGGACCATCATAGACAAAATATAAAGTAATATTTATCGCCGAAGCGGCAGGCGGAGGAATATAGTGGAATTCCACGGTTCATCAGTTACGTTTACGTCCCATTATGGAATAGGTGGTGAGCCTATTGCCATACATCGGATACATTTCCAGACTTTGAGTGACTACCAGAAAATCTAAATAAGCAAAATCTAGTAGAGTCCGATCCAGGGATTTGAGACCAGGACCTCTCGATCGGCAGTCGCGATTGCAACTAACCCGACGAACGTGGCAGTCAAAGTAATATTTGTAATCCGTTCATTTTCAAAGACTTACAGACTGGATTCTAAAGTGCTGGTTGACATAATAAGTAAATAAAGATGTTTTGATCCTTACAGTGATTTTGCACTTACTACTTGTAGTAATTATACTAGCAAAGAGAAACTTAATGACTTTACTTTCATCATTAAACTGCTACGTGACAGAAATAGGAAATCGTGAAATGATTGTAAGTGATTAAACTGTTATTACTTTTGTATAAACGACAGCAATACGTAAATGAATGTATTGGAATACCAGTTATAACACTGGATTATTTATTTTTAATCAGCTTATTTATTTTAAAAATTCTTATATAGTCCAACTACAAATGGCATTGAAACAAAAATAGAAAGGCCTATACAGCTTGGTCAATAAAAAAAAAAAATTATGAACTACCTACGTAAAACGTGCCTACCCCAACTTTTCATCATCACCTGGGTTGACTGGTAGAAAACGCCAAATGACATTAAGTCCGCCCTTTGTTACCATCAATAAAGGATAAATAAATAAATAAAATAAGCACCACTAAAATAAATCGTTATTATTATTGTGGCTGGCCATCGCATCGGTTAGTTCTACTCATACGTCTAAACGCAGCATTATCAGAGCACGAGTGAAACAGTCGCATATTTTATTGCCTTCTCCCTCTACAGGGAATTTATTCGGGCCTTTTCGTCGTTCAGTTCGGTTCGTTATCGTTCACTCTGGGCGCATGGTCACTTTCTTTTGCCCCAGTGCGCATGCGCGATTTGTGTCAAATGGTTGCAGAGACTCTCTTCGGAATATAACCTAAAAAATCCGACATTTTGTTAAATAATTAGTGAAGTAAGAGTCGAAAAAATGGCGTTCATATCGCTTGATAAAGTGGGATTAGCATTTATGTTTTTTGTTGCGTTTTTCTCTTTAAAACTCTTAATAAATGCGGTGTATAAATTCTTCATTTCACCGGCGATCAACAAAGTGGATTTTAAGTCGAAAGGAAAGTGGGCATGTAAGTGATTATGAATATTGTTGCTTTCACTAAACATCTACAGTGGATTTTTATACAATTCCAGATCCATTAGTAGTAATATTATGATTTGTCATTGCAGATCTAGTGCAATTATCGCTCCATGTTACTTAGTATTCATGAGTTATAATAACCTTGCTTTGAACCGTAGTTTTAAATTTTCTGTAATTTCACTATTCATTAAGGATACTTGCCTAGCAAACAAATTTTTAAAACCAATTCCGCATGTGGTACTTGTCCTGTACCTGATGATTTATTGAGAACTGCTGATACTTCCACCAAAGCTATTTTTATCTTGCTATCAGGACGGTAGGTAAAGGCGAGACGATTTTGATAAGATAATATATTATTCACTTCGAAATTATTTAATGCATCTCTTAATGTTTGTCATAACAATTAATTACGTCTACGCAGTTACCTTAAATATATTTAATTAGTATAAAATTCCAATACGCACGTAATACACCGTGATATTGTTATCTTTGCCTTAAACTTATTTAAACTGTTCAATAACTAAGTTAACGTCGTAATTATGATTAAAGTGTAATCATATTATTTCGTAGGTTTTCTGCGTAAATAACAAAACAGGCATATCTAATATGTAACATCGTTACAAACTTTATAAATATGCACGGGATTACAACTTATAAAATAACACAATCTTGTAACTACTTACTGATACTCACTCACACAAATTATCTTCGGCACTTCATCTAATTTCAAGACATATTTCTAAATTTATAATCACAGTCTCAATTCATTTGGAAGCTGACCCACTTTGCTTCGCTTTTTGAAATACATAATAAGGGTTGTGGCCTTACTATTGTTTCCTTCTGACTTAGTACAATTTACTAATGGAAATCAATGTTAAAGTTTAATGCGATGTCATTGGTGCGCGTTGACAACAAAAATATTCTTATTATACAACCTAAATATTCAACTTCTTTAGTGGTTTTAATTATTTCTTCGTACGTTCCCTGGAAACTTTCTTTTCACGTAAACCACTGACATAACAAAATTGCTTCCTCTCGATAGTTTCAAAAGAACAATATGCTCTAATGGCATTGTCATAAGATTCAGATTTCTTTCAATCCGCACGTTATCTACGTTCTGGCTCGTGATTTCGTTATTGTAACGTAAAATGCTTTAAATAAATAATATATTTTATGTTCTCAAGTAATGCTTTATATTTTCAGGTGCAAAACAAATCCTAAAAACTAGTAGGAGGATGTA
>DWTR01000284.1:0-10144 GCA_018244935.1 Ardaris minthe | reverse complement strand
TTAGGTTAGGTTAGGTTAGGTTAGGTTAGGTTAGGTTAGGTTAGGTTAGGTTAGGTTAGGTTAGGTTAGGTTAGGTTTTTTTTTTTTTTTTTTTTTTTTTTTTTTTTTTTTTTTTTTTTTTTTTTTTTTTTTTTTTTTTTTTTTTTTTTTTTCAGCTCCATCTACAGGCTCGTGGCCCGTACCTTTTTTAGTTTATTTGCTTATTTCTAATTTTTCTTATTCTACGATTGCGTCTCCGCGAAGAAAATACATGTTATTTAACTTTATTACTATTCTACTTGTTAGTTTATCTCTACTATGTATTTATTGTCTATCATATAACTATTACTACTACTAATACATTTTGTGCTATATTTATTATTTAGGTTTCTGACTGCTCACAACTATTTTAACTATTAACTACGTCTAATCACTTAATTATCTATATACATTTTGGTTTATTTTTTTTTAATTCTTATCCTAATGTTAGTTAATGTATATCTATATATCTATATTTTTTATCCTTCTTATGCTAGATTATCTATCTGTTGTGTATTACTTATTTCCTACAATTACATCTTTTCTACTTGATTGCTTAATCTACGTTACTAACTATAATACTACTGTTTCTCTAACTCTACATCCTTAACTATTATAATTTGTACTAATATTTTGCTTAACTATTTACATTTATTATTTTTAATTTATTATTTACAATTGCGCTTTGAAGCGGGATGTGATAGGGATGTGATGTGATAGGGTCGCTGCGCCCCCCCCCGATGCCATCGGGATGTATGTCGTCGCGTGCTATGTATTCCCAAGTATTGGCCTATGAGATGGCCTATGAGTTTGAGTGGAGGGGGTTTTGGTGGTTTTGTTCTCCTATTTGTTTGCTATTAGAATGTCAGGGGGACACGTCCTGTCGCTAGTCCGACCTGATAAGTCTGGCGAGATCCTGGCCGCTGTGCTCATATATCACAACCTCGTGGTGGTATGAGGCGTGTAGGGCTCCTGTGAGGTCTTGGTCATCGCCCTTGTGGTGTTCCACTACCATTGCGTCCACACTTATTATTTTTGGGTTTTGGTTTTGGTTTTGGGGACCCCGCGGGACCCGTCCCGCCACCGCCGCCAGCGCCATCCGTGCCTTTTGGAAGGCAGTGGAGTCGTCACCGGTGGCGAACAGTGCGATGGTTTTGTTCCTCCTTCGCACTATCCGGCACCGCTGACCCCCCACTGTTACCATCGACAATGCGTCGTAGTAATTCCGACGCATTGATGTTTTTTTGGCGCTGCCGTTCAGTAACTGGCCGAGTCCCGGTGAGATGTGCACGTTTGTTTTCGCTCTGTCGTTACAGAAAGCAACTCCTACTCTCTCCGAGCTGCTCTCCATAAACGCAGGCGTTTTAGTAATGCGGATACCAGGTGTTCCCATTACTCCATTCCCGAGTAGATTATGTTCTGGCGGTGTTTGATGGTCGTGCTGTTGTTGTTGTACTGGTCGTACCGGTAGGGTTAGCGGTACCGGGGTTTTTAAGGTTGGCGTTGATGTGCTGGAATGTGGTGCAACGCATTGGGTCCTATTTCTGGCTGTAGCGACCCGGGCCACCTCCTCGATGTATTTTAGGAAGTGGCCCTTTGTTTCTTTACTGTGCAGTAATTTGGTCAGCGATTCCCGTTCGATCCTTTGTTTACCGACACACTCCAGGTTGTGTCGGGAGGTCTGAAACCTGGGGCAGTCCAGTAGTAAATGCCAGACCGACTCGCAGACATTCGGGTCGCACTCGCACCCCGGACTGACTTTCAGTCCGAACCGGTGCAGGTACTCCCCGAAGCCGCCGTGACCCGTCAGGATTTGTGTTTGGAGGGGGGTCAAGCACGTTCCTCGCACTAGTCCGTAAGCTCTTCTTACGCTAGGGAGGAACGCCCTTGTGACCTCGCCCTGGGAGGCAGTGTTAAGTCTGTCCTGCCATATGGCGACAGACTCCTCCCTGATGTTGTTCCTGACGTGAGACAGCGGAATCTCCGCGTAGTCGGGCGAGGAGGACTCCTTAGAGGCCCCCTCTTTGGCTAACTGGTCTGCCCGCTCGTTCCCCTCCGTACCCACATGAGCCCGGACCCAGAAGAAGCGAGCCCTTCTCCCTCGTGCCTGTAATCTTGCTGCGCTCTCCACAATGGCCTTGGCCAGTGGGTGGCTCAGCCGCGTGCCACACAACAGTTCGAGCGACGACCTAGAGTCGCTCAAAAAACTGATGGTGGTCGCATCGCTGTCCTCCGCCCTGGCCACGGCCCTGTGGAGCGCGTACAGCTCGGCCTGGAATACAGTACACGCGGGATCTAGACTGAAGGTTTCGAAGTGCACCTCTTTGCCGCCCTCCCACCACGTGAAAGCTGCCCCCACCCTGCCCTCCATCTTACTCCCGTCGGTATAAACCTGCGGGTCTGTAATCTGGAGGGCAGCCTGGGAGGCTTCCACCGCGTCCTCCAGGATGTGGTATTCAAGGCTCAGGCGAGCTGCTGGGTGTGGCAGCTCCCTGGATTTTACCACCTCCTCCAGTCTGCGGTGTGGCGGCAGGTAGTCGGCGGAGATGCCCTTCTTCGCCTCGTAAAGGGCCGCCACCTCCTGGATCCGGAGGTCTAGTGGGAGGATTCCCGCCAGGATCAGCACGGCGTTCAGAGATGTTGTTCTGTACGCTCTGCTGATCCTTTGCGCGAACCCTCTCTGGAGTGTGTCTAGCATTTTCCTGTTTGTAATCAGCTCCGACGCTTTCGCCCATGCAGGAGCACCATAAGTAATTATGGGCTCAATCACCGCGACGTATATGGTTCTGACTATCTCCCTGTTCAGTCCCCAGGAGACTTTGGCTGCGCATGTCAGTTGTTTATGTATGCTAGCAGCTTTTCTACAGGTGTTCCGTATGTGAGCGTTGAAGTTAAGTCTCCTGTCAATTGTGAGGCCGAGGAGTTTGATCTCATCAACAAGGGCCAGTCTGGTTCCAGCCATGGTTAGTTGGGGAGGGGTATATTTGATCTTTTTGGTGATGAGCATCGCGTAGGTCTTATGCGATGCGAATTTTAGTTTGTTCTCCCTCCCCCACTCTACTGTTACCTCTAGCGCCCTGTTGATGGGTTCCTCCATCCCCTCTATGGACTCTCCGGAGAAGACCAGAACCACATCGTCTGCGAAAGCCTGACAATAGACTCCCCCCGACAATAGTCTACGCAGGAGGGGATCCAGAATGATGTTCCAAAAAGTGGGGCCCCCTATGGAGCCCTGGACACATCCCTTCGTGGTATCCCTCTTACTCGTTTGTCCTGCGTAGTTGACGACTATTTTACGCTGGTCGAGGTAGGAGTCTACCATCAGACAGAGATTTTTCGGGCAGCGTCGGAGTCTGAGTTGGTGTTTTAGAGCCGGCCACCATGCGTTGTCGAAGGCGCCCTCTATGTCCAGTGAGACCACCACTACGGAACGTCCCTCGTTCCTTTCCACGGTGATGTGTCTCACTAGGTCATACAGGGCGTCCTCGGTCCCGCGCTGTGGCAGGAAACCGTACTGCTTAGAGCTGAGAGTGGGGAGTAAGTGCCATTGTAGCCTTCTCACAAGGAGTTTCTCCAGGGTCTTGCCCAGGACTGATAGCAGTCCAATGGGGCGGTACGACTTTGGGCTGGTGTAGTCGTCCTTGCCTGGTTTTGTGAGAATGACTACGTGGGCGATTTTCCACTGCCTCGGGAAGTATGCTATGGCAAGGCACTTATTGGCGATCGCCATATACACTTCCCGCGCGCAGTGGATCGCCCTGGCACAGATGTCCGAGGTGAACCCATCCGGTCCCGGTGCCTTTCTGGGGCTCTGCTCATGCAGTACCACCTTCAGTTCGGCCTCCGTGAACGGCGGGTCATCCTCTTTCATCTCTCCCCAACTCTCTGGGAGTGTTGTCTCCACAAGACTTCTGAGATAAGCGTGCTGTGGGTTGTCAGTTTCCACCGTATCCTCAGGGTAGAATGTGTCGGCTAAGAGGTCGGCGGACTGTTGTGGGTCCAACGTTTTTCCGTCCGATCCTCTCAGTAACACGTCATCTCTTCTACCTGTTGTTTTCCTGAGGACACGGTAGATACTGTCCCACATGCTTTCTTTTTCTTGCTTCGTGCAGAACTCCTTCCAGCTCTGAGTTTGGGCCTCGGCTGCCTTGCTGGCATATAATGCCTTGGCCTCATTATACTCTTGCAGTACAAGTTCCCTCCGGCGGGGAGCAGCGTTCTTGATTCTCCTTTTCTTGCGAAGGAGGTCCTTCTTCAGGTCGCTAAGTTCCTCCGTCCACCACAGAGGGACGATGCGCGTGCGCCTTCTGCCTATCTTCGGGATAGCACTCTCACATGCCTCCCGAATGGCTGTAGTGTAGGCGTCCAATAGACTTTCCACGTCCTCACCAGACTCCGTAGCCTCAATCCCGGCGGGAGTGATACCTCTCCCTGCTAGCGAGCTCAAGAGGACTCTGTCGAACGCCGACCAATCTGCCTTTTTTGTATTGTAGACCCTGGTTGTTGGGGCTGCCACTGGTTGTAGCCGCCCCCCCAGCTCCAGGGTGTACGTAACGGCGTTATGGTCCGATGTGATCAGCGTTCGATTAACTGTCCATTCTCTGATTCTCCCCAGCAGGGAAGAGCTGCAGACCGTAACGTCTATGATACTGGTGTGCAGCCTGTTCTCCCGCCAAGTCTCGAAGGTGGGAGTGGTTCCGGTGTTCAGAACGTGGAAGTCCATTTCATGTAGGAAGGCGCAGTACTCCGCCCCTCTCCGGTTTTCGGAGGAACTTCCCCACCAGCAGCTCCATGCGTTGATGTCTCCCGCTAGCAAGATATTGTTTGTATCCAAATTTGTGCAGGCAGCCTTGGTGCGCTCTATGTAGGGCCCCATTTCGGCATTTCCGTCGAAGTAAACCGAGATCACCCCAAGCCGGAAACCGCCTGCCTCCAGTACGGCGACCGCTTCGGTCTCGGAGACCAGTTGTGGGTCTTGTATGACTCTCAACCGGTCCCCGAAAACGATTATCGCCGCCTTCACGGGGTTGCGGCGGCTTATGTTCTGGGCGTGCTGAATCACCGTGGTACCCGGGTACCGCCTGACACTGCCACAAGTACCCGTATATGGTTCCTGCACCAGTGCCATGGCGGCACCCCCTTCCCCGGCTTGTTTCAGGAGTTCCGACATGGCCAGCTTGGAGCGCTGAAGGTTGCACTGGATTATTCCCAGTCTCGTTCCCGGTCTACTGGCGAGATCGCCGGGGCCCCCATTATCTTGGCTGCCCTCAGCAATACCTGGTTTTGGAACGCGCTATTCTATCCCACACCTGGCGCTGCGGGCACTCGTCGCTAAACGCCATGTGCGGGAAGATGTCCTTGCTGTCCCTACAATTTTTGCATCGTGGTGGCCTGTCCTCCTGCCTGGTCCGGCACTCCTGCCAGGAGTGGGCCCCTCCGCAATAGTTGCAGGACTGGGCCGACTCCCTGCATAGCGCTCTGGTGTGGCCGAAACCTAGGCACTTGGCGCACTGAACGAGCGGGGACTGGTCCTCCACTTCTCTCCTGTGGAGAGAGATGTGGACCACCCCCGCCTCGATCATGCGCCTATGGAGGACCGGTGCCACCTCTAGGACAGCGTGGCATTGCAGCGCGTTCCTTGCACGCTTTCGGTATTTGAGTTTGATGAAGGAGTCATCGGTAGGCAGGTCTTCAAATAGTTTTTTATTTTGTGCCTTTATGTGCTCGACGATCTCCTCATCTTTTAAATACCAGGTAGGTTAGTACTAGGTAGGTTAGTACTAGGACATTAGTCATAGGACTGCTGATTAATGAATGCTGATGAAGTTGAACCCACCAATTGACTTATTAAAAGCCAATATCACTAATTACTATTAATGTTGGTTACCAATAGCTATGAGAGACAGTTATTTCTGACCTTGCTACTTTATTAACATACCAAAAAAATATACTGAATTAAAATATAAGTTCTACATTTAGGCACACGGAGCACATTATTTTCATTTCCGTTAAGTACATAGTCCATTTTATTACTCATTTAAAAATTGGTTTGCAAAATTGTAAAAAATATGCTACACACGGACATGTCTAGTTAAATATAAGTTTGTAAAAAATATTGATGTGCTTCTAAATTGCTTCGTTTTTAAGCAATCGATCGAAATATACGAGTACCTATTACCTTTAACGAAGTAGCCCTCATAAGCCCTGTAGCGTTTTCAAGTGAACCGCAAAGGTCCACTTAAAAACATGTGGAATTCACGGACAGGTGAATATGTACATATGTAGGTACAGCAGTGACCTTATGCCTCAGTTTGTGCAAAAAGCAAGTTAACCTCCACGTATGAGATAAACGCGCCCTGAACTTAATCATTAAAAAGAAGATAACCTACACGCTGAACGTTGCATCGATGCGTCGCTTTAGTACGTACTGAGTCAAGAAATTGTAATTTATTAGCTCGTTATTACCTGCATCGAAAACGATAAAGTCCATAAGCGGAAGTAGGCATTGATCATTCGTCAAGGATTCATTGGCAGACCATTAAAGTAAATATGATTACTCCATACAATAATAATTTTCAAAATTAAAAGCGTTGCATATTTTCATATACTCGTATATTATTATAGTTTCATATGTTGAAATATTATTTTATACTTCTTTCGATCCTTGGCCATCGCCACGACAACTTGCAAATTATCTAATTAATTCTAAATGATTTCTTTGTAAAAAGCAATCGATTTTACATGAAAACATCACATTATTCTCATTGATACTAATTAAGGATAATATAGGTACCTGCCCGATGAACTCGAACTTAATAATTGTAATGTTTAAATTTAATTTAAATTGTAAGGAGGCAAGGAAGCTAGTAATCGCTCGACAATGCCGACGTTGCTAACGTCTACGACTTATTGTACTTACTATTGAGTGGGCTATCGAATTGCTGATTAACTTGAAATCAGTGATTAAATAGAGAAAACAAAAAAACAGGGGAATAAACTTATACGTTTCCTATATTCAATACCAATATCGGGTCGCTTCACATATAAAGGCACAACACCGCACGGAAATCAAGACCTTCCACAAAACGTTCACCGTGGCTGTTAAATGTCATAGAATTCCCATAAACTTGAAGCTTTGACGGAAAGCATTAATTAAGCGCGATCTCGTTTTAGTATTAATACATCAGAAAATTTTCGTCATAACACAGAAGTTGTCATATTTGCGTAATAAAATACTTGTGTAACTTTTTTACGATAAAAAAATGGAAAATAGACGAGCAGGCCACCTTTCAAGCATCAAGCAAGTAGGTCCCGGGGACTAGTGGCCTTGATTGCTAAACCGAAGGTTGTTGGTTCGATTCTCACCTAGAATAGATATTTATGGTCGTAAAATCATCCCTGTATGTATTTGTAAATAAATAAAAAAATTTATAAAGTACCCGTGACTCTACTTTGCTTGCGACCAGATGGCAATCTATAAATTGAATGTTCTCAGAATGTCAACGGCTACTTTATTGTTATCGTGATGAAAAGATGAGTAAATCATACAGAAAGCGCTGGACGCAAGGCGCCGCTCGGGAACACTATATATATTATTTTTGTATGTATTTAATATCATCCACATTTCAGTAGATCACTCGTTGATTGTGTTGGTTGCAAGCGCCACTGCGGATTGGAAGATCCCGGCTTTAAATCGCGGTTCGGGCACTATCAAATTTTTCTAATTCATATTTTCTGGAATTATGCCCAGTTTATAGCCTATTGCCATACACCTTACCACCTTACTACCTTACCGCTTTACCACTTAGTCCGTAGTGGGACGTAATCGTAACTGGTGAAACGTAGAAGTATACTAAACTCCTCTGCCTACCTCTTCGGGGATTACAGGCATGAAGTTACCTTCTTCAAAAGATCTTCGATATTGCGCGCATAACAACGATCTAATCGTATCTGTGTACAATTTTAATCAACCCGTGCCTTATTAATATAAAAAAGGCTATTATAAAAAAGGATACACCAAAAACTTACCTATGACGCACTTCAATCAAAATATTTTCCTGTTTAAGAGCGTTGCGTCATTTTTTATTTTGCAGTAGCCGTTGAACATTGTAATATTTGATAATTCTATAGTAATAACATAAATGAACACACATAGAACCTCTCGTTACATTCATGACGCCCGTCTCACCGGACATGCACATACGTAGCAGAATACGAACGTTCATAAATTGTTCAAATTGTATAGACTTACACTTCGGCTGCATTCCGCGTGCATTCAATTCCGGATGTCGTTATTACTTTGTTACTGCAGAAATCACGCATTATTTCTACGAACTAAATCATTATACCCACCCTCAGCTTACTAATATAGCTTTCCAATAACGCTTCTTAAGTTCCCTAGAATCGGTTTATGGTATGTGTATGAAATAAATAATTCTGTTACTTCTAATACGTATGTACTTATTAGAAATAAAACTAGTTCGTGTGTTCCAGCGTTGAATTTGAATTACACATAAAACGTTTTTTCCCTTTTCAGCATTCAAGAGTGTTGTTTAACGTAAGAACAAACTGGAAATTTATGAATGACGTTGAGTTGTAAAGTGGCAGAGATTACAAACTATTAGATTTAACTGTACAACTGTACGGGCGTGATGTTACGATGTACAACATCATAGACGTCAACAACTCAGGGCAACAAAGTCGTCTAGATGGCAGCACTTTCACATAGATGGCAGTAGATTCGCGTAGATAGTAGCGTCACAGTACCATCGTTTTTAACAGGGTGTCGCCAACATCTATAAAGTTAAATGACACCGTATACAATAAGGTCTTGATTGGAGTGTACTTAAGGGTTTATCTGAGCAGAAATCACTGATCACATAAAATGGTCGACCAGTATCCGTGTTGCGAGATAAAATTCGTTCAAAAATTTTGAAGCCATTTATGCTGACTTAAAAACCGGTTTTTATTTTCATAAAATACTATTCTTGAGAATATTTGTACCTCGTTGTGTATTCTTAAGCCTAACTAAGCCTACCTACAATTAGTCATCACGTGACCATCACTGTAGATTTGTTTCTCACAAGGAAATCGGGAGCGGTACGGTCATTTACAGCAGAGTACAGGTAATCGGAATATTAAAATTCAAGTGCGTGACCCACAGTAACGGGACTGCGATCGACAATGAATTGTATGTGATGCTCCCAGGGGAACTCGGACCGAATTTTAATTTGACGACACAAATTAGTAGGTATACTTTTAGCTAGGAGAGCACTTCATTTTTCTATTTTAGAAGTCAATGACGTAGAAACATGATAATAAAAGTTATGATTATAATAATAAACATGTAGAAATGACGTACGTACGACACGCGTATACGTGGCCTGGAGCCATAACGAGAATTGCTATATACTGTTCAAAAAAAGGACTACACATAAGTACTACATAAGTAGATACATTCCGCCATTTATTTCTTTCTGAACTGTTGTCTCGCGTTAAAAATGCTTTATTTATTTCCACTTTTATGTCAAGCCACTGTTTGATACTGTAGGTATTGTATAAATGCGTGAATGTCACTAAATAAATATTAAACAATGTTTATAAATGCGGACATAACTTTCGATTCATCTGATATATTTCACGCTGAAATCGCTGGACTCATTTAGTTGAAATTTGGTATAGAGGTAACTAAGCCACTGGAAAAGTGGACAGATTTTTCGGACACGTTAACTTTCGATATTACAATGATGAATATAAGTACAAATCATAATATTGATTATTTATCAAAGACATCTATAAATTCTTCTTAAATTTTTTACCACTATAAGAAGATGAAAACCAATTAGCATGTAATAAGCTAAATCTAAAATTATATTCTAATCATCAACCTCGACTGAATTTAAAATAGTCTATTTCGAAATATTTACACAAGTGCCAAAGCGACAAAAACCAATAAATTCCAACATAACAACTCACTTGTTCCTAATTCATTGTAGCGTCCTACTCTTTATCATACCTTTTAAAACACTATATTAAACCCAAAAACATCATTAACATACTGATTAACATATTACAATATTTTCCGTCGTGATATAATATTCCAACATTTAATAAAGATAAATCTATG
>DWTR01000283.1:0-10155 GCA_018244935.1 Ardaris minthe | reverse complement strand
AAGGTAACAATAATGTGTTGCCACTTAGCCTCACAAAAAGGTGCTTCTGCGGTTACGCACACGTAAACTTGATATTTCAACTCGGCTTTCAGGAGGGGCCGGACTACAGACGCAGAAATTTATTTTATGTAACACACATGTTTACTGGCTGCAATGACTTTCTAATAGCAAATGAGTTACGCAGCACACCAGTTACTAGTTTTATAAAACCCATGTAAATATTTAAAAAAAAACTACGAAACAGGACATGCCATATACCGGCTACTTTTCAATCTTATGTATAATATACATATGTAATTCGTTTACATCAATATTATACGTCATGAATACTCTACTACTAACACAATTATCTCTTCAAACGGCTTAATGTAAGGTGAGTTTTTCATGGTCTGAGTTTTTACAATGTGATCATCCAATAATAGCTGTATTTCGTCCACACTCGCCAAAATGTATGTTCCAGTGTCCCTGAAATTTTAATACACGTTACTAAAATCTATATAATACAAATGGCACAAATCATAAGAATGAACATTTCAGATCGCAATAATGTAATATCAAGAAAAATGCGCAACAAACTTGTAAAGTAAAATTTCGAAGCGGAGCTCGGCCCATTCTTTCATCATCTTATCGAGAGCCTTTTCGAGGTTATTCTCTTTGGTAGCCGCCTCGGAGATGCCCTCAAACTTTTCAATATAGTCCACCAGATTGAAATCGATAACTTTCTCAAGAGAAAGTTCGTCGTCCACGACAATCGGGAAACCGACGATCTCTGAAATTTTCTCCCAGTGCCGAAGTTTCATTCCGGGATTGCCCAAAGTTTGAATGATTGGCATGTGAGTCTTGAATTGATCCATTTTCTCCCTGTAATTAATTTTCATTTTCAACCATTTCACCGTTTCACCGTTGGACACGGGTCGGTCGGTCTCCAAATGTGAGGGTTAAGTTACGGGCTGATAAATTTACTACATTATGGGTAGCCCTGTAGGGGAGGCGTATGTCGAGTAGTGGACTGAAACGGGCTGATCATGATCATAAATACAACATTAACAGGTTGGTATTGGTGTCACCATGTAAATGGATTACCTCACTGAGAACGCCAAGTTATAAGTATCTGGTACATCTTGAAACGATTTCTCCAGTTTGTATACTATCTTGTAAAAGTAGCTTACGTCGCCTTCTATGTCTTCGGGATCAAAGCTGCCAACCTATAAATCGATGAAAGGGTACAGTTGTTCCGTTTTTAATAATGAACTCGTTATGTAATCATATTCTTTTTTATCTAGCAATTATATATCATTGTTTGTTATATATTCAATATTATGTACATACACACTGATGTGTATATAGAAGAATAATCTATATATATTGGAATGTTACGAAACGAAATTAATTTTTCCCGACCTTTGACGTCATCCAAATAGTATATTTTTCGAGAAAATCATATCCGGCGTCGTAGAGTTTCTTAAACGGAACTAGCTTGTCATACACCATTTTCCTCTTGGGATATTGGGACAGCTCCCAACCGAAAGATGTCTCTTCCTCGTTGAATTGGTCAATTTTCACTAAAGCGTTCGCTAACCTGAGGATAATATTATTTTGCCCTCATTCACAAAAATACTACCTTAACATTTTTACCAAAGTGTATTTGTACCATTTTTACCACTTACTTTTCGTCCAAATGTCGCGCACGGGTAACGTATTTAGGTAACTCGTTAATGTCGCCCCAGTATTGTAACTCGTTGCACTGCATCTCATAGATATCGAGATCATCGATAAATTTGGCGATTCGGACCTAAATCAGAAACAGCACATTTAAAAAAGCACCTCTTTGCAAGAAGCACCTCTTAAAATTGAAGCTCAAATCACTACGCTCGTTACTACGCGCTTGCCTTTAATAGTTCCTGGTATTCAATCTTTTTCTGATCACATATAACCTTACATTCTTCAATTACTCCCGGCAAACGGGCGTACCTGAAAAGATTTTCATAATTTCTAGTAATTTAGTGTTTTCTAGTATATCCAGTTAATAATAATTTCTATTGTACTACTACTATATCTTCACGCCAGGTATCTTACGTGGTACGGGTAGAGCACCCACTGCCAAGTATCTCTATACTTACAGACCTGCCACGCTTCTTCTGCATTCATCGCTCTCTGCATACACACACGCGAGTCTCGAATCCTTCTGACTGCCGGTTCAGCCAATATCTAGCCTAATTGATATCACAACAACACACCTTCATCGTTCTTAGAAATCGTTACGTACCAGTGGAAAGTTTGATTATTGGCCTTCATCTCCAACGGCGTGAAGGCGGTGTAGTCGCCGAGGAACATTATGTAGCGCATGACGTTGCGCAGCTTGTCCTCCATCTCGGCCGCGACCGTGTCCTCCACCTTCTTGCAGTAGGCGATGAGCTCCATCAGCGCGGCGGTGTCGGGCGGCGGGGTGAGCAGGGTGTTCGCTATCGTCGAGTACTCGTCGAAAATTCTAATCGAAAACATTCCTCTATACGTAAGCTCTAACAAAATTTGTGCATTAGTGTTGCTATAAATGTTCACAATTCTAATTTTGTATGTAAACGTTCAAGGAATCGGTACGTGAATGTGAAATTGTGAATTATGTACGAAATAAATCACTATTCATACCGCGGCTGTACTTTCTGAAGTATTTGAGTTGAAACGTTTAAAAGGGAAATGAGTAGAACAAAACACTAACGCTTTAATCATATTTTGATAATCCTCAGTCATCCTCCTCAGCAGAGTATTAGCAAGTTTAGTGGCGGCCCCTCGCAACGAGTTGATCAAGTCGGCCCTTTGCATTCGAAACATGCCTATCACGATGGTACCCTCCAATTTGGAAGGTATCTCGCGCGCCAATTCCACGTACTTCACAGACTCCTCGCAATATTGTTCGAAAGTCTTCTCGGGCCGAGAGGAAATGAAACTTTCCACTTTCGATGAAGACTGCAAAATAAAATTATATCAATAAAACAACACAAACTCCCCAAACGTTGATACTTCAAGCTAAATGTTTTTTCTAGTGAACTCTTTGAAATACGTACTTCGCCGTTAAGCAAACACACATAGTCATCAAAATCTTGCACGCGTAATTCAGGTCCGATCCTTTGCTCGTTGATTAGGTCAGCCACCTTTTTCTTACATTCTTCTACAAAATCGTTATCAATCATTGGCTGGAAGGCATGACAATTCAATTAATATGGCGATATGAGAAACAGGTTTAAAGGTAAGTATTTTAAATTATTCAGTTACCTTAAGAGTCGCTCTTGTGCTAACCACATAGTCTTGATAGAGCAGAGTTTCCAAGCGGGGCGACTGTCTACACGCATCTATTATAAAGTCATACAGTAGACACAGCTGGTCCCTAAACTGCTTGAACGACGGCTCGAACTCTATTGCTTCGTTTTGAAAAGCCAAATTGATTACGAATCCTTGGTTCATTCCCTGCGTACGCATAATATAATTTATAATACATTTGAAAATGTCACGTTAAGGAAATTAATTCACTGTCTGCTCTACACTCTAATCAATCAATTACCCCGACATCCATAATGTAGTGAGTGAATTCCTGCATAGATTTCAAACAAAGTGTTTGTAGATTGTACGTCATGATACAGGCCAAGCAGTTATAGAAATGCTTCATCTTCGACATCTGTTTCGGATCCGGTATTTGTCTTTTTCTATTACCCTGCAAGTGTTAAAATGTGGAGATAAAATCTATGCAAATCCGCCCGTGGGGACAGGAAAGGTGGGACGTTAGTATGGAACGTGTGTGTGGGGCGTAGAAAAATGAACGCGAAGATAATAAAGCACTGCGTTTTGTTGGGCATCGCGTTACCTGTAGGAACACCGCCTGCACTGTCGGTATCCATTGAAGCGTGAGCACATTCCCGGCGGCTTCTATATGCCGTTTGCACACAAAACAAAAGTCCTGCAGCTCGTACGCCTCGTTCGTTGTCATTATATCTTTCATGCTGGTTAATCTTAGATCGCTGGAAGCAGCGGACATTAGCGGGTATTTACATACGAATTAAGATTAAACATTAACCAAGCGGGTACCCCATTTTTACTGGATTGCTTCCTGATGGTTACTTATTACCGTTACCTAATGCCACTAACTCTATACGTAACGCCATTCCTGTAATCCTCGAAGAGGTAGGTAGAGGAGTGTAGTATACTCCCACGTTGCACCAGTTACGTTCACGTCCTACTATGGAATAGGTGGTGAGCCAATTGCCATACATCAGGTACATTTACCACTACTAGAAAAAGTAAATTAGAAAAATCCATTAGTGCCCGACCCGGGATTTGAACCCACGACCTCCCGTTCGGCAGTCGCACTTGCAACCACTCGATCAACGAGTGGTCCAACTCTATGAACAGTTAAAATTATAGAGGGTAGTTTAATAAAGTACTTGTTACCCTGACAAAGCTCTTGGAGTTCTGACAAAGCTCTCGTAGACTTAACGAAAGTCAGGCGCTGCCCACACTAAACTGTACGGCCGCTAATTGCAAAAAAATCCCAATATTATCGTGCTTACGATGGTACGTTAACACTCAGTAATCAAACGTCGAAAGCCTCGTAGTGAGAATGAAACATCCAACAGATGAGTTGACCGCTAATCCAGCGGTACTTGTTGAATGAATATGTTCCAGTTATACCGCAATTACAAGAGAATAATTGCCCAGCAATGGGATATAAAAGTAGGGGACATGTTCCATTAAACACAAAAAATCGAAATAACATCATGAAAGTGTAGAATGTAGTGTAGTAGAATCGTAAACCGAACGTAACGAATCTCAGATTGCACCGACGCGGACGTAAGCAAAGGTAATTTCCAGGGAACGTTCCAATTGCTGCCGAGACAGCTTTAGCGAGACATCGAGCGTTTTAATACGCCCGTTAACTGAAATCGTCAGAAGAATTAATAAAGAGAGACGGAAACTAAACGAATAATAATTTAGAATTTAATCTCACTCCGCCGTCCCTCTAACAACAGAGCACCGCGGAGCGTTCACAATCTCGCCGTAATGATATTAGACGAAGCCCACTCAATGAAATATTAAGGCTAATAGAAAAACTTTTGGCGAATGAGAAGACAAGGCCAGAAAAATTGTACGATAGTTCACTAAGCGGCTATATTACGTAAATTACAATTCCTATGTATTCCTCTTAGATTACATTAATAAAATGTGAACATATTTATTAAAATTATTTTGTCTTTAATATTGCAAACATAATTTAAAATGCTCTAATATTTGATATAATGTAATACAGATATATTTAGTTACAAATTGAAATATAAATAGATGATTAAAAAATAAATGAAAATATGTAGTTATTGCATTCGTCTGACAAATGTGTGCCGAAAATTTTCAACATGATTGTGCTACTGAACACGGCGTAAAAGAAAAATATATTAAAAAATTATTTTACTGTTCTATTTGTTCAATAAAGTCATTCCTCATATGTTATTTATATTCTGATATTGATGGATTAAATTCAAAATTTTTTCATTAACACAATAAGGATACTTACATACAGTACTTAATAACACTCTATGCATGCAACAGTGTTACTCGTATTCATGTTGCGCTCATCTTTAGTATATTAAATTCTACGTTTAACAAAATCACCCTCTTGTTACCCGCGGGAAGTTTTCGGGCGGAAAGCCTAACGAGTCGTTTCGTTCGCGATGAATACAAAACGTTCCGGAAACGATGTACTAATAGTTCGTTGCGAGGAGTTAATTTTTGCCCCTACCTTAATTACACTATGCAATATTGTTTTATTGTTAGCCAGTTTTAGGTACGTATTTATTTACTTACAAAATATACAAACATAATCAAGTACATTTAAGTTCAAAATGAGTGATAGAACTGCTAATAGCTTATTCTTTAACATTCGAACTAAAAGTATGATTTAACATTTGATACATAAAACTTACATACATGCACATCTTCACGTCAGGTCCCTTACGGGGTAGGCAGAGAGCACTGAATGCCAAATATCGCCATCCTTACAGACCTGCCGCGCTTCTTCCACATTCATTACTCTCTTCATACATAAAACAGTTCGATGGAAAAGTGGATTTCTTACCCGTTCGAACAAAAACTTCATAGCAAAAAGATAGGTGTCGCTTTGTTCACAGTGTAGCAAGTGGGTAACTTTAAACATACCGCTCGTACAAAATTTTACCGTACTCAAAATATAACTTCGACAACTCACAATTGTTTCCTAATATCAGTGTATAATGTTAAAAGCGTATTTGAACGAATATCAAATGCAGTGCGGCGATTCGAAATGAAATTTCGCTCGGATTGTGAGATCGAGTTGTTCGTGCGTTCACAACTTTACAGCTACCTGTGAGTCTGGTTTCATTTTATTCTCACACATTATTATATAATATCATGCATGAGTTTAAGAAAAGTTCACATTTCTGAGTCAACTGCATTGTGAATGGAAAAAAATGGCTATCTTGTGGTGAATTAATGACAGTCACCATGATCATTAGTATTAAATCGCTACCCCAAGTCCCTTACGAGGTAGGGACAGAGCAGGGTACGACAAATATCTCTAGCCTTACTGCAACTCATATTCTGATATAATAACAATATATCAGGTATGTTATCGTATATATTATATTGACTGCCTCGTTGGTCGTGTTACTTGCAAGCGAGATTGCCGATCGGAAGGTCCTGGCTTCAAATCCCGGATCGGGCACTACTGAATTTTTCTAATTTAGATTTTCTAGTAGTGGCTGGAAATATGCCCAGTGTATGGCAATAGCCTCACCACCTATTCCATAAGGGGGCGTAAACGTAACTGGTGAAAAATGGGAGTGTTCTACATTCCTCTGCCTCCCTCTTCGGGGATTACAGGCGTGATGTTACGTTATATATTATATGTACAGCAGAGGAAAAACTCAAGTAACATCAAGACGTCTGCTGCTCACTAGTCCGAAAGAAACGAGTCTGATTCAACCGAACGGATACGCCGGAGTTTATTCACTTCACAAATCACTCCCCCGCATTCTTTATTAGCATGTAGACGATTCTATAGACGCAACAGGATATTTTGCAAGGGATGAAGACGCATTATGAGGGGTGCTGCGGCACCAACATCCCCTTTTTAATGTGTTTACAAGGAAGTATCGATTGTTCTATTGTACTTTTATTTGACTTGGAAATTTCGCTTTCCCTCCGTCAGCGCGAAGTTTATTGTGCGTCTTATCAAATTTATATTTTGAATGGAGCTCTGTAATTTGATGCAGATTGTAAATATTGCTTTTATGGCCTGTTTTTATACGATTTCGATGCATTGGTTGTAGCGAATGTCATCTTTGAAGACTTTTATACCTAAATCGTCAGTCGCCCTTGCAACCACCACGACCAACGAGGCAGTCATAATATAAAGGAATTAAGTAAAAGTTCAAAAATATCACCTATTCTAAATTACAAGTATGACGAACTCAAAGAGCTCACGTTTCATACTAAACGAGCCATTTAATTGAACTATTCTATTTAACTAGGGGAAATAGACAACATCCCTCTTCTGTTTTTCCGTTACAAGAGTTATGTATTGTTATTTTGGGATGGAATGTATGAGTTTTAATCAATTCGCTTATAATATATTAAAACTAATTCTGTGATACATTTATTTCAGTACCCTTTTTACTGTCTTTCTTAATATGTTACAATAGAACGTTAAAACATGATTTCTTACGTACATTTTTTAACAAAGATTATCATTTATATTACTAGGTCGTCATGCCAGCTCACTCGCGGTGAAGGCCGAGATTTGAATTTTATCGAAAAATTCTCTAAACTTATTTATTTATATCTCTTGTGGATTTTTCTACCAGACAATAACATCGTAGTGTAGAGTTATGATCAGGGCTGCCCAAACAAGCCTCCCGATCGCCAATCCCCGCTCCAAGCTCTGCTCCGCGCGTAGGCTCTGTCTGGCGATTTTAATTAAGATACTCTACATAAATTCACATATTGTCAACCCGCTCAACTAATATCATAAGAATATATTGCAGTCGTTGTGTGTCTGTTCTGAATTCATTTGTGCCCTAATTGTAAAACTGGATTATCGAAGTAATTAAATGCTATCCTCACTTATATGATACACACGACAGTAATTTGTACATCTAATACATTTTCATTGAATCAATAAACAACTTTTATTTTAATGTCGATGTAGTTTGTACTTTGTTAAAAAATATGGGCTATTTATTTTCAATTTATTTTATTTTCCAAAGTAAACGTGGTCCGTTCACTCGAACGAAGTTTTCGAGATGGCAGAGAGGGATATTTGTATATCAAATGTTTTCCAACAAAATATTCCAAGTAACATTTAAGTGCTGTGAATATTTAAGCATATATTTTAATAATAAATTAAGCATATATTTTTATATTAAATTAATTATATTATTTTTACGTACGTTGACTGTCTTTTTAATCTAGTGGTTACGAAACCGACTGTTGTTCAAGAGGTCGCACGTTAGATTCCTGGATTGGGCAAAGTATTGTTGGGCTGTTCTTACTTAAAAATGCCAGCAGCAGCTCGGAGTATGGATTTGTGTCCGGTTTATGGCAATAGACTCACCATCTATTCCATTGTGGAACGTAAACATAACTGATGAATCGTATAATATAATCCTGCAATGAAATGCAGGATCATGTTATGTTACAACGTATTTACACCCAATGAATCAGGCGGGTTCAGTGATCATTAAATCAAACTATTGATTGATAATTTGTTAAATCATTCAACATTTAATTATTGATAAAAACTGTAGTACGCCAAATGAGCTTTAAATATGATTCATAATAAAAACAATGAAGCGAGAATATCAAATTATTGAAATTATTAACGACCTAGTAATATAAGTGAAAAGATACTTACTACTTATATGTTAAAACCAATATTAAAGTTAAAAACACGTTTTAGTCATATTGTCATAAGAATTAAGGTAAGGGAGGATTCACCAGTCACAGTATATCTTACAATAAATTAAGAAAATACTCATTAGCCACATTATGTATTCATATTATAGAAACATTCCACACAGAGTAAAATTCACTTAAATCGCAAATCAATATTTCGCATCGTTCATTACAATTTACACTTACAAAGAAAAGCAACGGTTTTATAACCGAAATCATAATAAAATAATGCCGCGCCATTTCTTATCCAAATCGGACGCTATCGAGCAACGGCATCCAGATATGACACGTTTAGTACATCGTAAGCTATTCTGAATAAGCGGTAGAGGCGCCCCCTGTACGTCGGACTTGGGGATTTATTGTTATTATTATTGCCACAGAATAAGTGTTGGAACTCCGCCTTTATATAGCTTTATGTGATTTTAGTGTAGCTACCGGTTGTTATAAAGTGATTTGTCGTTGGGGAGACGAGCAAGTTTGGCGATTCTATAAATTCTCATGTATACTCTATCTATAAAATATTGGACACATTTGAATATCTCTGTATTCTTACTGGTCTGTTCACTTTACAAAAATAAATTGCAGAGCTTTTTATATGACGGCATAATTGACTATTTTTTTTATTGGAGCTACATAATGTAAATCGAGCACCCAGACCTATCCCAAGGTGGCGTGTATGAAAATCGCATTGAATGTAGACGAAACACGTTAAATATTTGAGGATATAGATATTTGGTGCTCTGTGCTCTCTCATTATTCCGCAAGGGACTCGGCGTGATGATTTAATAGTAGTATTAATCACGTTATATCCCTCGCAGGGAAGGCGGAGAACTTTGAATACCAAATATCTCTAGCCTCATAGATCTGACGTGCTTCTTCCACATTCATCACAATCTTCAGGCACCCAGACCGCCTTCGTATTTTATTGACTCCCTCAGGATCTGATCTGTTTGATAAAATAAATATAAATCAGACAGCAAAAAAAACCTTAAATAAATATACCTACACTCTTGAAATAAAACTCTCGTTCAGAGACAAACTCCAAATTTCATGTTATTAGCTTCAGCGGATTCCGCCCGACATTGATAAATCGGTCAGAAAGGATATTTCTTTATTCCTCGGAAGATTGATGTTAAAAACGACGACATATTTACCTAACCGAAACTTGTCTTACATAACTTG
>DWTR01000282.1:0-10159 GCA_018244935.1 Ardaris minthe | reverse complement strand
GCTATTGGATTTGTGCCCGGTACATGGCAATAGGATCACCACCTATTCCATAGTGGGACATAAACGTAACTGATGAAACGTGGGAGTGCACTACACTCCTCTACCTACCTCTTCGGGGATTACAGGCGTGATGTTACGTGCTGCAAAGCGAACGCGAACCCCAACGAAAAATATGTATATTCTCTTGCCTAACACCATAAGAAAAAGTAATAATATGACTTTTAAAATGATTCACCTTTTCAAATCAACCCTTTACAATGCACAATCTTTAACTGGGGTCACCCATAAGTGGGTTGCTTTGGAGCATTTAGTCCACAATATTAATTAATTTCAACGCAATAGTACTGGCAGACCTTTTAGTAGAGCCTGCGAATGAAAATATTAATTAAATTCCAATATAGTCGGTGCCAATTGGCTAACTAACGCCCGACTTAAGCGGGGTCTACACAAATGTTCATTAAATTACATTCCTGGAAAGTAATAAGGCACATCGTTCGAGAGGTTCTGAGTTCAAACCCCGGACCGGGCACTATCGGATTTTACTAACTTAGATTTTTCAGTAGTGGCTCGGAGACAGGACATGTGCTCGGTGAATGGCAATAGGCTGACCACGTGCTCCATAGTGGGACGTTAACGTAACTGGTGAAACGTGGGAGTGTATTATACTCCTCTTCCTACCACTTCAGGAATTACAGGCGTATTGTTAAACACGTCATCGTAAAACATATTCCGGCAAATTCGTTTACATTACCACGTCATTTATGCACATTAATATGCATATTTTTGCCACTAAGCTGTAATGCCAATCGGCGTGTTCAAGTTTTTATAACGGGGGTTGCAGACTCGCGAACACACAGACGACCAACCACCTGTGCACAGCTGAACTTCTTGCATAATATCGTGACCCCACGTGACAAGGGTCACTATTAATAACGTAACGTAACACCGTTCCTGTAAGCTCCGAAGAGGTAGGCAGAGGTGTGTAGCACACTCCCACGTTTCTCCAGTCACGTTTACGTCCCACTATGAGATAAGTGGTGAGTCTATTGCCATACACCGGGCACATTTCCAGACTCCGAGCCACAACTATAAAATCGAAATTAGAAAAATCCAGTAGTGGCCGACACGGGCTTAGAACCCAGGACCTCCCGATCGGCAGTCGCGCTTACAACCATTACGGCTAACGAGGCAGTCAGGATCACTATTAATTACGAAATATGTTATGTATGCATATTTATTTTAACAAGATACAAGTATTGATTTTCAAAAGTTTTATAATATCGAGTTTTACGCGAAATTTTGAACAACCGCTGATTACGCAGTAGGTTGAAGTAGTTTTGTTAACTTATTTTTTTGTCTCTTATTATGACCCAACTTTGTTTCTTCGAGGTCTTTCGATGGCAGTATCTGGTAAGTGATATTGATGACAGCGCGAACTTTGGTTAAAGGGTTATTTCGTTCACCATATAACACGAGACTGGTTTTAGTGAACTACTTTCGTAGTGTAAGCGCAGCATTATGTAATTTAGTTATGTTATTTCTAATACCAGTATTGTAAGGTTTCGTGAGGTAGCGAAGACATCAGAGAATTAATTACCGTGCGAAGCAAATTTACTTTGAGTGTATTGGTTGTATATATATATGTATAGAATCCTGATCAAGTTTTCTGGAAAATTCTTCTCGAATAGTGCAAAATGGGAATGTACTGCACTCCTCTGCCCACCTCTACGGGGATACGGACGTGATGTTCCGTTACGATGTTACGTTTTTGAGTCAGTGTATGATATGTTTTCTGGTGCAAGAGTCTCAATAACGTCCAAATTTAGAAATTTAATGAATTACTGCCGAATGTCTATAGGCCATTAGTCCAATTCATAGTAACTCGCATATCGTATAGCAAGTTGTCAAACGAACAATAGCCCTTCTGTGATGTATCATGTTATTGACGTCATCACCCATACGGGTTTATTACACAGCGTTGGTCCATTGATGTTACCCGGGACTGACTTACAGTGAAACGGAATGTACTAGATCTCAGTACATTACGTCACTTATTACGTCACTGTGGAAAGCTGAGACGACTTAATCGTCCATAAAAAACTAGATCAATCAGTTAAGTTGGTTCAATCGGTTTTGAATTAAAATAATAGTTGTACAATGAAGTAAACAATCCTTCTATTAAGTTGTGATACTATTGGAAAATATGTTCAATTTTCAGTTAAACATTTTTTTTAGAAGTTTGAATAAGCAACGTGAACATAAACTATACAGACGAGCCTTTTATAATAATGGAACCGATTTATACACTCGCTTGCTACATCATAATAATATTTAAAAAATTTACATACCATATTAGCATACACTTTATAAAAGAAAGATTTATGTCGTCCACAGCGCAGAGTACCCCGGCGTGGTACTGAGGATTTAATTCAGTGCATTTTATATTATGAAAAGTAGTATAGTACGTGACATACTGCAGATGTGGGCGTAGTCTGTTACTCAAAAAACGTCACTTATAAAATTCGGTGATCATAAGGACTACCTCGATGTCCTTAAACGCTACGTCTCGTTGTTGATTAGTGCTGCTAATTTTGTAATATTTCCACTTCAAGTCGTAATATTTTTATAGACTCTGATCAATGGATAAATAAATTTTAATATTTTTGTATCAAAATTCGATTATACGAAGTGCAGTGTTAAAGCTTGCCACTCACGAGATATGCTAACGAAGGTATTTCATTAATTTCATATAACTAGGGATCATTGTCAGTGTTGTTAAATGACTACAATATAATTATTATCTAATAAACAAAATCAAAGCGAAATATAGCATCACCTTGAAAAATTTACGCTGTCAAATATTGTAATATTAAATAAACTTGCAGAAACGGTGAGGTACAATATCGTAATTTACATGACACAGAATTCTTCCTGATGTCGACTGCGATGGGTGAAATTCGAAAGCCAATTAGCGTATGGCAATAACCCTATACGTTTTCAGAAGCCACCATTTCCAAAGAGATTATCTTTCAAAGAGATTCTGGTACAATCACATCTCAATAATGAGTACTGAAAACTATTCAATGTTATGTACAAACATACAAATATTCTATTAAATAACTATACAAGTGTAATTGTAGATCAACTGTTCATTACGAGATCAAGTATAATTGACGTTGTGTTCGCTAATCAAACATTTCATAGACATGATCCTACATAATTACCCGAGATATCCTACAAGGAGTACACGATGTTAGACGATTTGTAGATAGATATGTACCATGATCTGCTTCTGATGTACATCGGCGATCGGCGCAAATTGTTGCGAAATTTATTAGTGACTGATTGTAACATGTGATCTTAGTACGGAGGAATCTTCGTACCTCTATTAACAATATCGCGCACACGGAACTGTGAGAGATTTGGCACATGAAAATGAGACATTCATTGTTTTACGTTCATCCTAAAATCTTAGATACAATGGTCTGTGGTTAAACAGTAGCACAGAGAAGAGATTTATAGAGGACATAAGTCTATTAAACATGAAACCTCAATAGCGTTTAAACTTAAAATTTAATGAATTACGAGTACGATCGAATATCGATAACCGCTCAGCGTCTATATAAAAACTAATCTCTATATCAATGTGTACATAAATTTTGTTTGGGTGGTTTAATTGCTATAGCTGTTAAGCAGCAATATCTACATTGTTACCGGTTTCATGGTTTTCAGTGAGGCAACAAGTTCTCAAGATCCGAGGTGGTAATGCATATGTTGAGATCACGTCCACGTGTGCTCACACGTCGATGTGATCTTACACACGCCAAAATTTACAAGTAATATTCAATATACGTGCTCACGTATATTGAATATTACTTGTAAGTTTTGGCGATCCCTGCTATCGTTTCTTCTAGATATAATGCAAAGAGGAATTAATAACAAGGTGTCGTAGAGCATTTCCGAAATGTTAATATAATATGACCAATTTATAAGTGCAGATTATGCTAATAAATTATCCGGAATACAGGTAACAACTTATTCGGCAACGTTATGTAGGCCACCGTTTTATACGAGGTCAGGAAAATATTCTGGCATAAAAATCGATTACGTACGCTCGAGTCACACTTGAGATATGGCAGCAGCCATAAGGCCGTGATAAGATATATTATGTAAATAAAAATATAAAAATTCTCAAAAATTAATAATAAATAATAATCAGACGATATTTCCATAGAATCTGATTGGAAGTATACGTACGTCATGTTTTTTTTTTCAATAAATTATCGTGTATATTTTAAAGTATAATGGAGAATTTCAAAACATAGTTAAAAATCTCAAGACCTATAGCATCCTTCACAAACGGACAAAAATTTTTGAAGATATACCTGAGAATTTGAACCCAGGAACCGTGAACGTCCGATTTAAATTAAAAACCGCTTACCCACTGCGCTGTGTAGGTATGCCGTTCATATATTAAACGTTTTGCGCATAATGTGCCTCTCACTTCATCTGTATTTTACATAATCGCCAATGACTTGAGCATGTGACGTTGTCTATTTACTCCGCAACATATGAAAATGAATGCAAATAACGCCCCGAATACGCGCGATGTTCCAACACCCGTGCCATCGTTACCTGTTTCAGGTGACACCGTGATAAAAATATATTTAAAGGCACCACAAACATGGAAGACCCAGCCACAGATATGAATGTACAAATATTATTACGGAGGTCGTGTGTCTACAAGAATTGACTGACGTGACATTCACACTAATATATCTATTTTATTCTGTCTCCAATACTTTAGACGAGCAATTCAAGTATATAATGTGTAATTGGTATCTCTGGATGGGTTCATCCGTGTTGGGACGGAATAAAAATAAAGATTGTATAATATATAATACTATATGTATAATATATGTATTATACATATAATGAACGTATTACATAATTTATAATTGCTATTGTAGTAACTGAATTCTAGTACAGATTGGAATACAGATTTAAAAAATTTGTTTTTGGGAGGGGGGGGGGCCTAAGAAAGGTATCCAGTGCCCCGGAAGAGGTACCGCCTTAAGTGGCTCGACTCGACTTTATTACGAGGACTCCGGGATCTCCAGCGGTACACACCGGTGCCCCGGAGCGCGGCGCACCCGCGGACCTCTGTGTGTACTCTACCGTTACGAAACGAAAGCTGTTTAACTTTAATATCGTCCGAGTGAAACTCGTTCGTCCAGCTTGTCATATGCATATAGACTGAACTAAACTAATATATGAACGATCAAAGTTTGAATTTATGTAACTACATATAATCATAATTGGCTAAGTCTATACATATGTGTCAGTATTACATTCTGATCAACAATCGGGCTGCACCATTATATTTCAATACTAGACACGAGATTTTTCGGGAGGTACACTTTACTACACTGATCCAATGCGAATAAGCAGGGACACGGGTTTCAGTGGAAGTCTGCAGCGTTTCCGACGAGGTTTAACGATTGATGACTCACAACGGCCACCCCCACTGTCCCGTCCATCGTGTTTATACATACCTACTCAGTATGTGTCTGAGGGACGCTGGCATGTCGTGAACATTTCATTAGTTACGAGAATACGGGGAAAGTTCGACAGTAGGACGGGACGCCTTCTGTTATACTCATACACACAGATGCATACACATTATGTTTAAATTATATTACGTACTCACATCTAAATTATCTTGCTGCCGATGGACAATTGCGAATGCGATACGAGTACTGCACGAGCTCTGCAACCCCCCACCCGCGCGCCCAGCGTGGGGATTACGGGAAAAACTTCTTTAAGAGAGGCTGTTGTTCAGCGGTGGACCGACACAGGCGTATGGTGATGACAATGCTTAAGAATCACATCGAACCGAACAGCTTGCTAATATTATCAAACGTGTGGCTCGTGCGCCACTGGTTTTCTGGATTCAATATGTAAGTAATAAGATTACAATAGTTCGATTACGATATGTAAACTAAATGCGCATAATCCGGGTTACGAACGGTTCGATTCAGTGAAAATCCGTTTTTCAAACACCCGTGCCCAATAATTTATTTGAATATTTAATTTAAGCTGTGCTGTATTCCCTTTATAATATGTCAAAGGTTTCAATGACATAGCCGTTTGATGCATAAAGGATAAGACGAGCAATTTCCGGAATCCTCTGAGCGAAACGGTATTAAATTCAGTACCAGATTTATGTAAATATGGATGAATTATGGCTTGAAAGCGTATGCTATCTAACGTAACATCGTGCTTGTAAACCAGGAAGAGGTAGGCAAAGGAGTATAGTATACTCCCACGTTTAACCAGTTAAGTTTACGTCCAGCTATGTAATAGGTGGTGCGTCTATTGCCATACACCGAGCAATTATCCAGACTCCGACCCACAACTAGAAAATCTAAGTTAGTAAAATCCTATAGTACCCGACTCTGGATTTGAACCTAGAACCCAGACTCTCTCAACCAACACGACTAACGATGAGGTTATGTTTAATACTAAGTATAATGTTTAATACAAAATAAGTGATTTTCCCGCTTCAGAAATAAGTGCACATTTTCATTAGCTCCACCATTGTTAATAAGCTTAGCTCATCATCATTCAAACCTTTGAAGTCGCGAGATGTCACACACAACAGAACGCGAAGCATATACTCCGACCCTGAAATATCCACAAAAAGTTTCTACAATCCACACGGTCAATGTGCATCTGGTCAGCATGTTAGACAGCGCCCTTAACCCTTCTCATTCCGAGAGGAGACTTGTGTTAATCAGTGGCAAGATAAAAATTCAATGATGAAGAATCTGTCGTTCCTTTGAAAAATATTAAATAAATAGACTTCAACGTCTCGTAACCTTGGCAACGGACGTGGTCGGTAATGACTTTAATCTGGAAGACGTCGAGGCTGTAATATTTTTCCTATAAAAGGTAGACGATCGCTCGGCGAAATAGAAGTATTAATTAACTACTATCAACAGCAGAAGACTTTCAGGAAATTGTTTCAAGTCCATGTAACGAGAGTATTTGCAGCGGATAATTTCAACCTAGTTTCTCTGATATCGGGCTTGTACTACTACCACCTTTGAAATGTTAATTAAAATCGTACGCGAACAGTCCCGTGATTTATAATCAGGGCAGTTTCATTATATTCTCTTGAATAACACGAAAAATTCAATGATATTAAGATTACGATATTAAGATATAATAATAATAAGATTACGCAAAATTAAAATATTCGATGTCACTGTGTATTTCCATATCGGGATTTCATGTTCACGATTATTTCAAGTGAGAAATAAAGAGAGCATTTATAATAGCCATCAATTTTGATATAATCGTACAATTCGAATCTCCTTTCCTTATGCTCGAAAGACTTCGTTCCATTCCTTTACGTATTTGTCACATACATAGTATAGTACAGCAGTGGTCATCAGAAGAGGTCGAGCTAGGCATTACGTACTTGGATCAAATCGGAGACATTTTAAAAGAAGGCCAAAGAAGGTCAAAAGTTCCTTCAATAAACGAATTTGTGTTACGAATATAATGAACGCAAGGAAGCGCAAGAAGTCTGCCAGAACTGTGGTAGGTGGAAACCATTAATATCTGCCTACCTCCACAGGAATTAGGCTTAATAATCTGTATATATGTACAATAGTCACGTTTACTAATGCAGGTACATAAATTATTGTATAAGATTACGTTGACAAACAAATGTGGTGTTTCTTGTTATCTTTCAAGTAAGCGATTAGGATCATTGTGCCAAGAGTTCAAATGTTAGACATGTTTCGCACATTTACAGCTGAAATTTACAAAACGTAACATCACGCCTGTAATCGCCGAAGAGGAAGGCAGAGGAGTGTAGTACTCGTACACTCTAACATTTCACCAGTTACGTTTCCGTCCCACTATGGAATAAGTGGTGAGTCATACACCGGGCATACTACTCGAAATGTCAACTCCCTGGATTCCGATGCTTTCACTGAGGGTGAGTGTGATGCCTTAAAACTTAGTAAACGCGCAAACTTGTGTCTTTGTAAGATTAAATTAAACTAAGTTCATTCGACCCCCTTCCGACACCCGCTCCAGATACCATGCTCGATCTTCCTTCTGGGGTATTACCGGAGCGCTATGACATGATGTCGTCCTTCGAAGCCGGCAAGACATTGTCAACTCCTCTGGTGTTGCGCATGCCCATAGGCGACGGCGACCGCTTATCACCAGATGGCGCGTCTGCCTCTTTGATAGGTTCAGTTTGTAAAAAAAAAACACCGGGCACATATTCAGACTCCGAGCTACCAGAACATCTAAGTTTTAGAAAAGTTCAATAGTGCCCGACCGGTGATCGGATTCCCGAACCTCCCGATCGGCAGCCGCGCTTGCAACCAACACGACCAACGAGGTAGTCTCGATAGATACGAGTACATCGATGGAAAGAAAATTAACATAACCTGCGTATATTCGTTGTCTAACTATTAATTGGGGTAGCTACGTCAGCAATCGCGTACTTGACCAACAAAGCAGTCTACCATCACTCAATAAATAAGTATGAAAATAGTCGAATTGTGTCGAGTCCGATCTGAAAATCTATGATCGAGCGAAATCTGAAAATCAGTGGAACCGTTGTGACGTCACTAAGCATCAAGACACATAGGGATCGTAAACTGAAGCGTAGGCGCTGTTTGCCGTTCGGCGGTTAATGTTGTAAACGTGCCACGCTAAAGTTCATTAGCGGACATCCGTACGGCTTTATAGCCAACTAAGCGGCCTCCAGCGAGAATACTGTAATAGATTCCGTACCAGATTCCGACAGCTGACGTTGCGTGGGCGTTGAAATGGCACGTGTAGCGTGTGATGGGTTTCTAACCCACTTCACTGTACACTTTTACATTTCTATTTTAAATGTACGTGCAAGACTTTATTGTCACATATTGTTATAAATTTACTGCTTCGTTAATGGAGTGGTCGCGAACGCGACTGACGACTGAGAGGTCCCGGGTTCAAGTTCCGGGTCGGGTACTAATGGATTTTTCGAAGTAGAATTTGATTTTAATATTTCTAGTGGTGGCTTGGAGTCTGGATTTGTGCCCGGTGTATGGCAATATTCTATTACTTACTACCTACTCGATGGCGTGGGAGTATACTACACTCTACCTACCTCTTCGGGTATTACGAGCGTGATGTAACGTTTTTATTATAATTATGCTATCACGTTAGGTCTCTTTCGGGGTAGGCAGAGAGATCCGTGTGCCGAATGTCCTCTATCTATCCTTACAGACATAACGTCCTTCTTCTACATTAATCACTCTTTTCGTAGACGGACGATGGTTTCAGACACTTTCAAACATCGACTTAATAACAGAGACTTTATGAAGTTACGTTAGGTACGTAATAGTTATGATTATATAACTTTATTATTGATTCCATCCAAATCAACAATTTTCTGGCCCATAGTTCAGCAAAGTTGTCGTTGTTACATAATTCTATCTTATCATGTATCACTAATGATAAACAATTGATCTTTTTTGTCTCCTTTACATACATATCAATATATTTTACATATCTTCACATAGTACTCTTCTAGAATCGCAGCGAATGAATTCCGTCGCCATGTAGCTTTAAAACAATTCACATTTTAATTCTCCAAATGAAAATTGACGCGTATGTTATTACCTCGACGAATATTTATAGAGTTCTGGGAAGTGGAACGACAGTAAATAGATTTCAGATTTAACTGTTTTTCATGAAGCGTAAATAAGAATAAAGAAGTGACGCCGGATGAAATATTAAATAATTTCCTCCTCGGTATAGTAAATATAATTCGCTTAAAACGTAATACAATGAAACTCTACACGACGTACAGTGCGACACATATCAAGTTGTCACATTTGCCGTGGAATAAAGAAATACGATTAGACGCTGCGAATGGAGGAGACGAGGAGTTTATATTTCCTCATGTTTTATGTTAATTCTCCTCAGATGTGTTGTATTCATGTTTCGCGGACTGTTAGAATTATTCGCGTCGAATAGAATACACAGATAAAATATATATAGTTTCAAAAAAAATTTGATAAAAATATTAAACGTAACATCACGCCTGCAATCCCCGAAGAGGTAGGCAGAGTAATGTAGTACA
>DWTR01000281.1:0-10160 GCA_018244935.1 Ardaris minthe | reverse complement strand
GAAACATGTGAGTGTACTACACTCCTCTGCCTACCTCTTCGGGGATTACAGGCGTGATGTTACGTTATGTTACGTATATCTTATTTTGAAAACCGAATAGTAATTTTTCAAATTATATTAAACGAGTATATCCTATGTAGACAAAGAATCGAGAATTAGTTCACCTTGAGAGTACGGATAGGAATTAAATGCACCTAGGTTAATTAAAATTACAAATTAAAATTAAAACTGATGAGTTGTGAGTACAAGTTTTTATATATGGGATCTCAAAATGCAATGCTGAAAATATCGCGGAAACAAAGCGGAACTTCGGACTTAATGCAACTTAATCCAAGGACTCGATCTCTTTTATCACGTTTTTATATCTGTTACTATGATACAACATTAAAACCTTATTTCTTCTACTCTACTTACTTACTTTATTGTAATGGATTAATAACACATATCGCGATTAATTATTAAGTATTGCGTGTTTATTGAGAGGTTTACAAGTAGCGTTAACTTTCGTATTTACAATTCTCAATACCGTTCTTGGCATCCCACAAGGTGCCGTAATTTATTTAGGTAAAAGTTTAAATTCTTAGTACTATCTTTCTGACTCTTTTCACTTATGATATTGTAACTGCTTGACATACCGAGATATTTTTTAAAGATTCAATGGTATATATTCTCGTATTGTTGACGTTGCACACGTGTCGTGACATGACGAAATCCTTTCCCGCCATCTCTAACACCACCACGTCTATACGGTTAACGC
Organism: Ardaris minthe; assembly: GCA_018244935.1. Classification (NCBI taxonomy): domain Eukaryota; kingdom Metazoa; phylum Arthropoda; class Insecta; order Lepidoptera; family Hesperiidae; genus Ardaris; species Ardaris minthe. The sequence continues at coordinate 9,403 of DWTR01000281.1, read as the reverse complement.
AAATCCAGCCGTTACAACGCACACATTTAATTGATTGTCAACGGTCGACACCACTTTCACATTTTTCCTAGCGTGACGGTCACCATGCCACCATTTAAAACCGAACCATATTGTCATGTGCACAAAGGTTAGAATAGATTTAAAGAGTCAGAATATAATCGTGACAGGAGTCGTACTTACACTACGAGCGATCGTAACACAATGACGTGACCAAATTGAAGAGTGACCTTGAACTTCAGCCAGTTGGTATGATATTGACCAAGTTGGCTTACGTATTAAATCGCTCGAAATAACCTACAATTAAAGACGACTTCTTTTAAAATCCATGAACTAAGTCCATACAAACATGAATTTAAAACGCTACAGTTTTAAGTTGAAACACATAGGGACACACAGGCGAGAGAGCTATTTAGTAGTTTTAAACTGGAATAACTCATTCAAAGTATTTCAAAGCCATGAACAATAGGCCTCGGAGTGCTGTCTGACTGACTTCACAGACTGTGCTTAAATAGTCTGTTTCACATGTGCTTTGTGAAATTTAAAATAGTGGGAACACCGTTTTTATAACTATGTATAGTAGTAATGAATATTAATAAACTAATATTGGACTTATGTTTCCCTGATGGGGTAGATAGAGAAGGGGGTAGATAGAGAAGGGGGTAGATAGAGAAGTGAAGTACGCTAATTTTTCATCAGCTATTTTACACGTCCTATGTCACAGGAAGGGGCCAGTCTAGTGACATACACTGGGCACAAATTCAGACTCCGAGCGACAACCGGGAATTTTAATTAGAAAAACCTCAAACACCTCTCCCGATTCGTGATCGAACCTACGACTTTTTGCTCAGCAATCGTAATAATATATGTATTAATGATAATATCATTGGATATTAAATCGAAAGTGAGCAACAAATCGTGTTGACGATGTAAAATAAAGTGTCTAACGCGCATAGGACTAACGGGTCAATATAATACGCCGGCTCCACACAGCCGATTACGCAAACTCCGGCGCAATGTGGGGCAACAGTAAAACGGGAAGACCTTCACCCGTATTCACACACGCCACCCGGGCTCCCGAGGGACGACACACGAGTATAACATAAGGCCGGTGATAAACGTTGAGATTATTATATCTTATCCGTTTAATAGCGCTGTAAAAGTTGCATCATAGACTCACGAATGTCGCACACAACAATGGCGTTGTTATGATTGCCACAGCGTATTATGATCTTAGTATAGCGAATGCAAATTATTACGTTACGGCCTGTCTCTCTCTCTCTCTCCATGCTTTGTCTCGTCCATTTTAAAGTAAATGAAGGAATGCACATAAAACAAATATGTATGCTTATCTCGTGATGGTTTGCGTTGGTCTGACGTGGAACTTGTCACGTGGAAGCTTGATGACCTCTGAACTCGACATACATGAAATTGGCATGCGAGTATGAAAAGAATGATGAATGTGGAAGAACCATGTCGGGTCGTGTAAAGATAACAATATAATAATGGTAGTAATCAAAACACACACCTCAGTTGCTCGTATCGCAAAGGGAAGAGCGTAACATGATGCAATCACATTTATTGGCGCTGGTTATCAAGAATGCGTTGGTTTTGTATTTATAGAAACGTACGATTGCACTTGTTGCACAGCGGGAAATAATTATTGATGCTCCAAAGTTGATAATTCTAGCTGTGTATAAGTCGTTAACACACATAGTAAGTGTAGACATAGAAATTGAAGAAGAGACAAATATGAGAATTATTATTTGTCTAAAGGACTAACGTAGGCTAAAAAAATATCCTAGATATGTTGTATAATTACGGCAACTTAAGGAGAATTGTAAACCTTCAACTATTAGCTGAAGACGTCATTTAATTGCATTGAATACAGCAGTACAATCGATGCCAAGCGGTGCCAAGGTAACAACTAATAAGTGAAATATCGTAAAGATTTTTGTGAATCATCAAAAGAACGGATCGAATGTAGACGGCATTGCCGTATTTCGGGAGCTTGTATACGTTAGCAAAGCAGTGCAAGGCTAGCGTTCTGCAAACATCCGCGACCATTATCTGCTAGAGATATAACATATTTAAACGCGTCTTTATTTCCCCCAAAGGGATAGGCAGAGAAGTTTAGAACACGACCACGATTCACCAGTTATGTTCAAGGTCTCAACATGGATTAGAGGGTGAGTCTATTATTGCCATACACGAGGTATAAATTCCAACCTACTTTTTATTAAAACCACAATCAAGTACAGATTGTATATCACAATGCTATAGTCTCTGAATTTATGTATAGTTTCTCAAAAATGTAATGTAACGAATGTAATTGGGATAAAAAACAGTGCAAGGTCTAATTCATATTATACAATATTTTATGACTCATAAAATTTACAGATCGGTTTTATACATAACGTGTATAAAGGATAAATCATACGTATCTATGTAAGTTTTGTACATTATATCATTAGAATAATACGTACTTTAATTTTTTAAACGACTATTTTCTCTGTTCAAAAATTACTTTCGTCACCTTTACAGTAGTAGACAAAAAGTGGTCATCAGCTCCCAAAAAATGTAGTTAGGAAAACTCACTTGTACTCGAAGACTCCTCAAAGCTGGAAAGTTGGCAAGCCGGTCCACTTCGTTCCATGTGGCCAGTCCGGTATTATTCAAGTTGAGGAAGCGAAGGTGCCTGCAATAATACAGACACAGGCCTTACAACGTTGCATAGTAGGCCGATGCAATATTCTGATTCATAAGCTTAGTAGGTCAACGATAATTGTATTACGACTTAATGTTCATCTTGTAACTGACGACTCTTCGTATATAGAATTTCTGGTAATCGTCATTTGGTTATCTCTTCATTAATTTATTGGACGTACAGAAGTTAGACAGACACGTGATACATTAGTCGTTTGTTATTAAAAATATTCTCATAATTTACAAGATGATTTGCGAGTGAATTGAAGATAGAATAAGCACTTACGGGAAGGCATCATGACATTTCTTGTTGCCATTGAAATCGTCACACTGCTTGCACGGGTGTGGCTCCAGGGTGGCCAGGGGACAATCGTTCACCAGCAAAGTTTCCAGGTTTGGAAATGCGTATCCCAGTTTCGATATCTCTCGCCAATTGCTGACAGGGTTGCCAGAGAAGTAAGCCTTTTTCAACTGTTCATGCACAGGTTCGATCACGTCCGTGTTCAGACGCGAACAGGCCTCACAGCGATCCTTTTCATTCACTTCTTGTCCACTTAGGTCGACGTGCGAATACTCGTTGAGACTCAAATGCAACTCTTCGAGAGCTGGTAGAGCCTTGAGCAATGAGAATACACTTGGCCACCGCACATAAGTAGAGTTTAAGACGAGGTGACTCAGACTGTTCCAGCGTGGACGCAGTGCTTGAGCGGCCTGAATTTGTGCCGATAGCCGATTGAAGCTTAGATTAAGAAACCTCACTTGTGGCGTTTGCTCTAATATGGCGAATACCTACGAATGAAAATGCAATTTAAGACCTATTATAAGAATCTACGGTATCTGAACTTCGGAATGCTTTTTACTTGTGCCTTATGACGTAGGAGCGCAAAACGCTCGTGTATTTTTCTATAATTGCAACTTTGAGGAATTGGAAAGATCAAAGACTTGACTTGGAAATATGTATTTTGAAACTGAGACTTAACCTATTTAGTAATAGGAAAAATAACGGGCAAATAAAATTAGTTCGATGAAGTCATACCTCTTCCCAATCCGTAAGTTTATTATTGGCGAGATCTAGTTCAACAACATTGGCGCATTTATCGGCCAGCGTGCAGGCGTCTCCGGCGCAGTCAATATCGCAGTCGTTCAACACCAGCAACGTGGGGACGCTGAGGCGGGGCGATCGCTTCGGAACGAATATTGCCACCGGCATGTCATCCAGAGGGGGGTTCGCTTCACCTTTCGCGCCATACTTGCGCTCTAGGGCTTCCAGCAACGATGGCATTGTGAATTTATCTGTAACAAAATATTTTGAAATTTTAAAAGTTTCCTTCAGTTAACTCATGTACCCTTTAAAATCTAAATCCCAAATATGCTATCCCTTATCGTTTGTTCAAAAATTTTCAACAGCAAATGGGTATAATGATGCATAAGGCGTAACTTATTAGTAAATCGATGATATCTTCAAAAATCTAAAAACCTAAAACATGGGCTTCTTGGCATGGTTTTTACGTTTTTACATTTTTGGATGTAAGACAATGTTACAATCGAAACAAGGTCAGAAGATCATAAGTGCTCAGTTCTGAGTATTTTAGAAGACACTCTACCTATCAGTAACGTATCGATATTACCTATTCGAAGAGTGTTCATAAAGTGTGTATTATTTATTTACAAAGTAATAGAAGTTCCATAATATATCACCATTATGACTATCATCAATTTTTATATCGTTAAAATTTGGCAAATTTTTGGTCTATCTTCTCTTCTTTTCAATATGTCTACAAATATCTATAAGGTTTTTGCATTAAATAGATCCTGAGTTAGACGGGGTTAAATCCTTTAGTGTAAATGTTGGTAGGTGGGCTTTTCCTCGTAAACTTGGAGACATGCGATAATGTAGACAAAGCCTGCTACGCAACGTAATCTCGGTAAGAGTGATGAGAAAATAAAGGAGAGTATTAAATTTCCTACAACTTGTTAAGAATGCGCTTTAATTTTTAAATATAAGTGTTCTTATTCAATGTTCTCAAATTCTTTTCTATTATTCTTTATCGCGTATGCATCATTTTCGGTCCTTTTAAAATGCCAATGAACAAACAGGGAGGTTTTAACTGTTCATCGTAGTCAATGGCAATTTGCAACACAAATGGTTATCAACGTGGTCCTAACATTAAAGATTGTTCCGAGCTCTATGGCATTTTGAAAATCAGTAATAATACATTAACGACTTATTATTTATTTCCTTTGAGCTGCGCTATGAGGATTACGAAAGAAACAGGAATCGAATCAATAGATAAACACAGGAATAATAAAGGATAATAATAATTGCAAATATTATTATCCTGGGTTCGAATCTCTGTACCGTTCAGTTTTTCTAACTTCCAATTCCTAGTAGTGGCTCGAAGTCTCGATTTGTGCCCGATGTATGAAAATAGACTCACCGCCTATACCACAGTGGGACGTAAGTGTACCTGATGAAATATGGGAGTGTAGTAATACCCTCACAGGGAAAAAGAGAAGTGTATCTCCTCTGCGTACCTCTTCGCGCATTACAGGCGTGATGTTACGTTTAAATAACAAATTATAATGATACGAACTGAAGTCAAAATTGAGGGAATGGAGTAATAAAGTGGAGTTTATCAGTGGCGTAGTTTATGGCTACTAGAATTGTGTCCATGGGCATCTTGAGCAGATACATCAGGCTCGTGAATTATTGCGACAGCCGAGCCACCAGCCATTGTGATGAAATCGCCACAACGTTGCGATTGAAATAGCTTTGAAAACGTCTTTCGCAGAAGTTTATTAGTGAGGCCGGCCATTTTTGTCGAAAATAAATTAAGCGTTCAAGTTCATTATGCCGAAAAATATAGCAACTGTCGTAAATATTAACATTTTAGCGTGTTGCTTGAGACTTTCTTATTATCGGGTTACGTCATAGATGGAGATATATGTATTTATTAGTAATCCACAGTAGAATAATTTATTCTATATGGGACAACAGAATGAGAGTGAATTCAAGACAGGTCTACACAGGTAGTTTTGTTAACGTTTTGTTAACTGACAACCAACAAGTACAACAGAATGTGTATATGCAATGGACGCTCATGGGTATGTGTGTGAGTAACAATGCAATATTAGTCAAAAAAGCGATAATACTTGTCTTTAATGACGATGGGCGTATTTAGGAGTAAAACGAATTTAAACAAGCCTCATTAAACGTTTAAACGTTCCAATACCTCGCACGCAGCGATATTACCGACCTGCTGATGCGTGTGCGTGTCGAAACGATATGCCATCGAGCGAAACGATATCGATATTTACGTTAACGTTGCCAACCGCGACAACGTCGGAAATATCGTGAATTTTTTTCAACTCGCCATATGGACTTGCCGTCGACCTGACGTCGGTCCGCCGCTACAGTTCATGAACATTTTCGTCGGTCTCATAAACCACAGTTTGATATGCATCCTTGAGAATTAAGTCCTTCCTTTTACACAGCGCTTGTCAACTTTCTGATCGCCTCTCACTAGCACACTTGGGCACCAAACGCAATCAATTTACTATTATTTTCTGTGGTTGCTTCGTTAGAAGCTGGTTCACGTTTAATGACGATTGCGGGCTTTGCGGTGTCGTTTCTTCTAACACCTGTGATTGCAATATTTACTGCACCAGAAAATGTTTGAAGCAAATTTGATCAGTTTTGCCATAGGCTACATTTTCCGGTAAATATTTCCTACGTACGTACTCAAGGATTACGCAACGGTTCATTTTACGCTGTCCTACTTCCTTAGGAACATTGCCAACAAGGTCAGATTTTACGACTGATGTAATTGACGGTTCAAATTGCAACGTCTCAGTGACTTTACTTTCATCCTCCCCTTCTCTCTGTGTGTTACTGTTTTGTAACTTAGAAAGCGAAAATAAAACAAAGGAGAAATACAGATTATACAAAACAATTATATTTCATTGTACACTAAAGTCAATAAAGGAAAGCAATACAAATTGATAGATATGAAAAATATACAAAAATATACTAACAAGCGATTTCTACCGGACATCCTTTATGTAGAAATCAAGAAGAAACTAATAGAAGAAAGAAAAAGTCAAGAAGACAAGAGATAACCAGATAAGGCGCAGAGGTGTTCGAATAGAAATATTAAATAAAACCAATAACAATAAGACTATTAACTGTATACAGACGGTGCGACGTATAATAATATTGTTTACAATAATATTAGGGAACGTTCATCAGACCGTCTCGCGTGATAAAACCGAAAGGCGCCGAGACAGCGAATGTCCCTGAGACATGTGTAGAGTGGCTTCATTTCTGAGGCTAATTCGTTATGTCCGCTTTATGTTTTCTTATTACCAGCATTAATCAAAGATTTCTGTAGCAAATGGGTAGAAGATGTGTGTTTTGAAAATAAGACTGAGACTTTTGGGAATAGATCTGAGGTAACGTTTTAAAGAGACACAGACAGATAAACAAATTGTTAAATGTAATGTGTTGTTAATTTTTCCTGGTTCTAAAGGAGAGCTCTTTTGACGTCTCCTTGAATAGCTGATATGACAGCAATCGAAGTTTTGATCTTAGTAGATGTAGATTGTTTCAAATGGCTTGTCTTTTCATTTCAATACATCAAAAATGTCACTTGACATTAATTTCGTATATCTTAAAGATATGTGCAAACATGAATTTAAAAGCAGAGGTCTATAGAAGTAATTAAACAGAAGAGCTATTAGAAGGGGTCTTGGCCAATTTCATGTAGCCTGGTTTTTTTCCTATGAGGCCGTATCGTGACCAAACTCCAAGGCTATCCCGTTCAAATACTACGTACATTAAAAAATAAGAGCAATTAAACAATTTGTTGTGTAAATAATATTAAGGGGTAGAGCATTTTAATAGAATATAGAATGTTAAATATAAAATTAGATTCGAGTGACAAAGGTACCAGCAGTTTTTTGGATATCTAATTATAGTGCCTCGACTGTTAACGCTGCGATGAACAAAATAAGTTTAGAAACGAAAACCAATAAAATAATGAATCCAATAGTGACATCTACGAACAGAACCAGCCAGGATCTCTTATACAACGACATCTACAAACACGGCTTTTGCCCAGAACGTTTCCAATCATGATACTTATTAATGGTGGGCGATAAATTGAGATATTCCTTACTTCATTTCACTTCACCTAACATATTCATGATTTTTCTCTTCATTACAAGCTAGGCTAAGGTTTGCCCACGATCCCGCCTGATGGAGAGTTTTGCTTTGAAGCTTCCTAGGTCACGCGGATTCTGGTACGATGTCCATTAACAAATGCTTTTCAAAGCGCCATTAATTAATTTAAATAAAATAATTACATGGCGATTGTAGTTGCAATTATTGCAATCGTCGATTCATTAGATATAATCACGATAGGTAATTATAGTGCCGCAACCTTCACACACACGCTCGTTGGAAACCACAGCCGCAGCGACTATACTTAAATCAATTATAGATTCGATTCAATAAACAACATTATTATCAGTGGTTATTAGGAAATATGTGGAGTAAACAAATTTTGTTATATCTTTTAAAACGTAACATCACGCGTGTAATACTCGAAGAGGTACGCAGAGGAGTCTAGTGCAGTACACTGCTAAATTTCACAAGTTACGTTCACGTCCCACTGTGGAATAGGCGGTGAGTCTATTGCCATACCCCGGGCACATATCCAGACTCCGGAGCCACTATTAGAAATTTTAACAAGAAGTTCTAGTAACAAAAAATAAAGATAAAATGTTCTGCCCACGATATACTGCAAGGATCAAAATGTACCGAACCTTTTCGCTACTACATAAATAAGCTCCCCGCGAACGAGAACAAAGAACGGCTTCTGGCGAAGAGATGTTTCACATGGCGGTGGGCGACGTTTTACAAAGGAGTCATAACACTAGAAATTGGAACGGTGGGGAGAAGCAAATCCTAATGCACGGTGCATTCTTGTGCACAACTGTACAATGGTACAGATGAGTGCAGGAGTGTTTGGTTCATATGCAATATTTCTTTAAAAGTCTGTATGCGTTAATGGTAGAGTATACAGGTATTAAGATGAGTAGAGATAAGTCTAAGGACGGCTCTAAACACGGTCATTTGTTTTCCGGACGGCTCATAAATTACATGTACATATATACTTTTATACATATTGTTTTTATACACCCAGATAAAATAAATACTACATATACACTACTGTAACACAAATATATGACTCTAGCTCACGCCCCGCGGCTTAGTGATCGGGTTGACTATCCATTGGTCCAACGGGCCAGTTTAATGTCTAGAACAGATTTTATAGAAAGTTCCAGTAACGAGCTTCTCGCTTCTAGTCGTTCGTTGCTTTATGGCTTTGGAATATTCATGATGCCCTTCCTAAAGGTCGTCGCGACGTAAGCCCCATAAATCTCTAATGCCCTCGAAAAATATAATTTTTTGCTCTTATAATTTTTGTGATAAGCGACACTCACTACACATATATTTCTAATAGCAAATGTTAATGATAATTACATAAATAACCAGTACTAGCAACATTTTATGCATAAATGTGTACAGTATTATGAACCGTTCCTAGAAACCTTTCTGTTGGGAAGACTCGTTGCGTTGATGATGCGTTGTTGTTGTTGTTGTTAATGATAATGATGCGATGCCATAGCGTTGATG
>DWTR01000280.1:0-10166 GCA_018244935.1 Ardaris minthe | reverse complement strand
TGAAGCTTGAATGACTTATTTAAAACGTAAAGGAGATACGGAAAACGTAAGAAAGGAATAAAAGTAAACATAGGTCGAATGACTTTCTAATGAAGTTGCGAAATATTTAATTGAATTGAACATAAATTTGAGAAATAAGTACCTATGTAAATAAAAGACTATAGAAATTGTCTACTGCTGATTTTTAAATTCTGTTATGCACCTTATATACCAGGAATAATATGATTCTATCATTGTAAATACACGAAAGTTGTGAAGATCTCTATATTAAATCCGTACGTAACATTTATAAATTTGTAATGAGAATTTTCTGAACCATAAACTTAGGCACTCTCAGAAGTACCTGCTACATGTATCACCTATAAATAAATACAATGAACATTTCAAATTTTTTAGCACAAGTGGCTACTGTATCCTTAGAATATCAGCTTTTGTAATTCACTTGCAATTCTAGCAATAACCTGTTGACATGTTTACGACCGTATAGAACAATGCAAAGGCCAGAAAGCCCGGACAACTGGGTGTCGGGCGCGGTTCACAAAGACTACATGCGGAGCATAATAGTAACTACTAATGCGCTATGATCGGTCTCAACGCCATAAATCTCCGCTACTGTTTTTGTGAACGGCGTGCCAATTCAAAAATAAACCCTCACGGGGGTTGACAGTTGAATGTCTTCTACGGTGTAGTTTTGTTTACAAGTTACAAAAACTAAAAAGAGATAATTAAAAAAAAAGAAAAAACTACTTAGGTATTTATAAGTAGGTACGGTAAATTATAACGGGACGAATGATTTTTCAACGCAACGGACTTGTAATATCGTACTTAATTTAAAGTCATATAGATACTACGTCATAAGTCATATGAGACAATTAAGGAACACATTGAGTTGGTATACATATGTAAAATAATATTAACATTTACAAATATCCTAATATTTATGATAATAAATATTTAAATCAGTAATAACCATCGCATAAAAAATTCGCGCATAGCCATGCAAAGCAAGAAGATTTCCGTTGCGTTCAGATATTTCACAGTAATTACGGGTTTCATGTAACGTGGGCGGGTAATTGGTTCTATCGCACGTTGTTCTCACTTTTTTTATTTACTTCCTGTTCTTTAGGCACTGAATGAAGCTGGAGTAAAGCGAGTACAAAGTACCGACATGGTGGTGTCAGGTTGCAACCTTTGTAGCAGTCAGCGGCACCCACGCTTCTAAATTTAAAATCGTTGAGCAAGGAATCAAAATGCAGTTAATTGTTCGGAAATATTTAATCGTTCTGAATAAATATAAATCTACGTACCTTATTGAATTGAATTGAACCATGTAAACTTGATATGGTAACTGTTACAAAACTCACTCAGATATAAAAAAATCCTTTTCATAAATGATACGAGAGACAAAATTTTTATTCAGAAATTACCTATATGTTACTGCATAACAGAATTGTATAAAGTATATAAACAAGCATTATACGTTATGAATACACATTTTCGAGGAGGAACCCATTTGTTGTCAAGACAAGGCTTTTAATACCTTCCAATACCTAAGCACTGTAATCTCCAAATAGAACTGTTGAAACTTTCCTCATTTATGAATTTTCGAAAGTAGGTACCACATTAAAAACAATTCAAAAAAAAATTTGTAGATAGAATTACCTACGTATAAGTTTTATATTGCTTTTGTATCGAAGCGGACGCAAATGTTATCTGATCGGAACTGAATATTTTCGCAACTCGAAAGCATAAAGGAGTGAAGAATGACGTATAGTCATTGTCAACGTGTAATCAGATACAAATGTACCTGTTTATCACAATGCCGGCTTACAGGTTCGTCGGGCATCCCTCGTCAGCACAAAATGTCCATGAGTTGTATTGTACAATGTTAAAAAATGAAACCTTTATTGTTGCTTTTTCTAAAACCTTACGATTTTTATTGCGCTTCGGTAAAATTATTATTCCAACACCTGATTCGATTTCCCAACGACACCTTTGTTAATATATCTATATGAATATTATGTACCGTATTGTCAAATAAAGATTTATAGTTAAGTATCCGAATTAGTAAATTAGTATAAACAAATTAAATAAAAAGAGAACGCGAAATTTATTTAATCAAACAAGCTTATAAACGTCTCATAATAATTTTAACCGACATACAAGAGGAGTTCGTTCTAGTCGTCACACTAGGGACGAATAAAAAAAAGTAGGTAAAGGAATTCTGCTAAGCGCAGGCGCCCCGCTGTGTCGCGGCGATCTTCAAAAGTTGTACTTTTCACCCAGTGACAGCCGAAATTGCCCTGCTTAAGTAAAAACGACATCCGACCACGGTTTGTTTTACACAACAAGCCGTTCCGATCAGATATCAGTCTGTTAATGACACGCTTGACGCCGGTGAATCGCACTTTTAGAAATAAACACTTGTTAGTTCTTAATTTATATAGACTGCATTTTATGTTGCCTGATTGACTACCACCCAACATAGATAGTTGCTTACCTATAAAATAATGTTATTAAGGAAGTATAGACAGACCGACGTAGGGCTTTGATTAAAAATTATATGTTTCATTGTAGCAGTTACAATCCTCAATACTTGTGATCATATTTGTTTCATTCGATATGTGCTATTTTTTTGTCCTGTCATGATATTGAAAATATACAAAAAGAAAATACAATATATTTAAATTTCAAACATATTTATTGTCTATGTAATAGCAACGAAATGATTTATTAATTACGGACCCAACAACAAACCTAAGAATGAATGTAAAACAAATAAAGGCTAGAGACAATATGGGTAATATTATTTCTAGTCTTTATTTTTTTCTCCATTATTCTCCACATGCGTTTTAGTAAAGTTAGCATTTACACATTCGAGATGTCAAGTCATTTATTTCGCGTTGGAGAAAATCGATTACATTTACAAAACTTTTCTTTTATGTTTATTTGATATTAAAAGAACGTGGCCAACTAACACATTATCGCCATCACATCATAAGGCATCAGAATATAAATGGCCTCGGCAGGTTCAAACATTGAACGAAGAAAACATCTGCAATTAGGTATCTGCCCGAGAAGTCGTGCTTTTAAGCCTGTATATACATTTATTTACGTTGGTCGGGTAGGTTGCAAAAGCGACTGCCGATCAGGAGGTCCTGGGTTCAAATCCCGGGTCTGGATTTTTCTAATTTAGATTTTCTAGTTGTGGTTCGAAGTCTGGATATGTGCACTGTATATCGCAATAAGTTAACCACCTATTCCAATGAGGGACGTAAACATAACATAAAACGTGGCACTATACTACAATCCTCTGCCTATCTCTTCGGGGATTACAGGCGTGATGTTACGTTATATTCTTGGACAAGAAAAGGTAATGTTCTATTGGACGCTAGTTTTACTACTAGAAATTAAAGAGTGATGGCTGTCTCAAGCTGTGACCAGCAACGCTTTTGGAACAGTCACATTAATTTTCGTAAATAACTTTATTCTTATACTAAGAATTATTTTTAACTTTTTTGTTTGATTAGCTAGAAACGTGGTTTTTAGTTTTTTTAACTATATGTTTTGAAACTAGTTTTCCCGCAATTTTTAAATGCATGACACGAATTGCCATCCAGCTTATTAATGAGGTGTAGATATACACCTGATAGGGTTGCTTTGGAAAGAATCTGGATAGAAAAGAGGGTTATGAATTACAGACGCTATAAAACATTCGACACAGGCATTCGAAGAAAAACAACTGCAAAAGTTGTGTTGTTAGTCTAGGCTTCGTTAGTTTAGTTTGTAAATATCTGGTTATCGATAATGTTTGAGAATATTTATATTGTGTTAGCTAAAGTATTAGCATAGATGGTGCAAGAGGCTGTGCTCTGCGATCCCCAGATACCCGAAATTGGGATTATGGGCATAATCCCTAAGGGAAGACTATGTCCAGCAGGGGACCGCAGTAGCCTGATGATGATGAAATTATGGTAGATTGGTAATAATGAAGACTACATCAACGATTTTATAGAAAAAAATAAACAAGAAAGTGCCACCTACATTTCAATAATGGATACACATCGAGAAATACGCCAATTTTCGATTAAGCAACAATGGTCATTAGCTGTCAGAAATAATTTGCAAAAAGTATTGAGTCTCAGTCACTAAAAGCAACAATATTTTCGGAAGAACTCTTCTGTTTCTAGAACTCTCGTCTTGAAGGGATACACCTGTGAGAAGGGATACAGTGAGTTAAATATGAACATATTTTTACTGATTAAATTTTTATTTAGCACTTCACAAAACATACATTTTGTACAAACATTATACATAATATAAGAATAATTGGAAATATCTACAAATCTGTTTTGATTAGATAGAGGCAAGCCTCGTTATCGACCGGCTCTCGTAATATTGCTTAAAGATCTGTTACTCTGGCTAAATTTTGATTTGCTTTTATTTAAACAAAACTGTTTGCAATTTGAAAAATTATAAATATTGAATGTTCCCAGTTCTGAATTATTTACTTCATTTGCATGGAACGGTACATTTCGATAAGAGTACATAATGCTGGGTACCAACGTTTTTATTTTACCTACAATAAACTTTTCAATACAAAAACTTATTATACTAATACTGGGTCTTTTTATGAAAATAACTTTTTAATAACGTAGAGAAACGAAATGTGACCTCTACATACATAAATGGCAAGACCAGTATTTTTGTTTGCTCTCTTATAACTATAATTGCAAATGGATTTCGATCTTACATCAGAGATCCATAGATGTTAAACTATATAAAAGATACAAAATTGATGGACCGCATAAGCTTGAAGCTTACTTGTTTTCGAGATGAAATTAATAGATTAGTAATTACGACCGACCCAAAGGAGAATATTTAGTATTTTGTGCTTCATACACTGTTCAAATATACTAATAAAATTATTAAAATATAGGACACATAGGCCAGAGCTTAATTAACCTTATAATCCTAATCATTTACAGAATCTTATGAACTGATACATTTCATAAATAATTTTTGTTTTACCACGAAATTTATATCATAAATTCTCTTACATACCAGTGCAGAATGAAACAAAGGCTGGGATTTTTATACTTAACGGAATGCCTCATGGGTTGTGTGGTGCATATTATACAATAAAATATATTTTATTATTAAGTAAATAACATTAATTACCATATTATATATTACTGGGTGAAAACAACGAAGGATTTTAAACTAACCCCATCACAAAAAACTATTCGATATTACTTACAACACTTTAGTTTTAAATTAATAACATAATATTCATATAAAAATATCGAAGTACTGACAATGATAATAAAAATGAATGTATTCTCACATGTCTAATGCGCAACTTAACATTACTTACAGGTAAAACAATGTGCTACACGGTTACTTTGCATTTAAATGGTCAATGATTAACACTTTGTATGTTTTAGTATAAATCTTTATCTAACTACATCTCCTTAGTAAGGATAAGATAAACAAAAGAGAAAAGAAATACATTAAACATGGTTGCATCCTAAGTCACTATTTATTTACAATTATTACTTTTGTAAAAATACAAAACATTTCTGGACTGTGTTGTACATTACCATGTACAACCTATCTAATTTACCTAATTTTTTAAAATACAATGTGCAGATTTAAACGCATGTTTGAAATACCATATCTGTGCTGGCCCACCTGAGATTTTCCGTAATGTTGCCTTCTATCAGCGTCTCTTCAGTTTCATTGAGCAAAGATAGAATGTTATTTAATTCAAACAGATTTTACAGTGGTAAAAATAATTTTGAATCTTGGTTAACAATCTCCATCCTCTATATACTTTTCCTAGAGAACGCCTAGTTAAATAATGCGCGCATTCTCTCGATTTTTGTGATACGGTAGTATGTAGACTGATTAGTGAAAAATTGGCTGTTTGCCTGAGTGAAGTATAATTTAAGTCGCAGGTGGAACAGCAACCTATTTTTTTCTACCCTTGGGCTATTAAAAATAATAGAAATATAATAAAACTTAACAGAAAAGCAAAGGTGCGCACGTGCTAAAAAAGTTACGAATTAAAAATGTGTTACGCTAAACGAATCAATAATCAAAAAAATTATAAATTTAAATGAGTTATCACCAGAGAACAATGTCTGTAATCAGAAATGTGTCTCTAATTATATTTAGGCAATAAATGAAACAGAAATAAATAAGGAAGAAGAAAACAAAAGAATTTTAGAAACTAAAACAATAAAAATAAAGTGAGATATTACATAAGCAGTAACATGAACACTCCCAAGTACTTGCCAGTGTGTCCTGATATCATCCAACTCCCCTGTTGCATCCTTCCATGAATTTCGTTTGGAACATTTATAGGCATTATTAACATTTGGAAATTATTATGTGAACCTTTATTGCAGAAGTTAGTTTCGTGAAAGGACCTCATTTTAAAAAATACAAGTTTTGAACAAGACAATATTCACTATTGACATTTTGATATGTCATAGTTTATTATTAAAAGTTGCTTTACAATGCAGAGTGAAACACAGCAGTACAAACAGAATGCAAGTTTTTTTAAAGAAGTAGACATGACATTGGTCACAAAGAACCATCTCAATTTACTGAGGTGCACACCAGGGGTTCAATGAGATCATTATTGGACACACCGACAATAATTTGCATATGCTAAAAAGAATTTATTTTATAACTCGTCTCTCAACAATGTGTATCTGTTCTTTGATGGCGCTAGTTTTTTGAATGTTGACTCTGGTGGGGTGGTGACTTTTATTTCATCTGTCTCTATCCGAGGATCAGGACCATAATGGAACTCCCTGTACAAAAAATATAAAGGATGCATTTTGTAATAATAACAGGCATATAGCACTGTAAATGTAAAACTGTTTGTACTATCAATTCATGTGTAGTTTCCATATGTTAAATTCACAAGATACATTTACATCAGTTTTTGTTACAATTTTATTCCCAATGTAATATTACTTAATATACAAACTATTAAAAGGGTTCCTTACCTATGCAATTTACCCGAATGCAAATCATTAAGGAATTGCTTTAACCTTCCAGGCTTATCCATTTCTTTATAGTCGGGGAATGCATACATGTGTCTGAAGGAATCTATAGCTATGACTGGCAGATCTGATTTCATCTTGCCTAGATGATGCAGTGGATGCTCAAATCTGACACCATCCGCAGTCACAAAGTTTACTTTGTCTGAAAATCAAATAGACAAACTTTAATCTGCAATAATTCCAATGTTCTCTAAATATACCAAAACCCTTATAAATATACATATCTACAGAAATACATCAGATTAAATGGCAGGACTGATATGTTAAAAATTGTAAATATTCAAAAGTGATACCATATTTTGCAATTTTGCAACAATACAATACATCAGGAAGCAATAATCCAATAGTTACATATAAAACAGTATGTTGTTTTTCTAACATGATCATTGGAAGACCATTATTTTAACTACTATAGTATTATGCACATTTATAACATCGACATATTGAACAGAATAAAATTGTTTACAAATTTGAGGACTTACTGTTTTGTGAGAATAATATTATTATTGACATCTATAAGAGGAATACTAAAGTCTATTAAAATATTTGCAATAGTGTAGTACAGTTATATTTTTTTTACGGTTCACTTATATTCCTCTTTGGTTTGATTAAAATAGTTTATATAAATATACATAGTGTAAATACCTTTAAAACATACAAGATTTAAAATACATCATAATTCTGACTTACGTTTCTCAGATATCAATTCAGTTGCAATTATTTCCTTGTATTTTTTAACACTTTCAGTATCATCTGGATGATGAAAGAGGATTAGGAATGGCAAACCCTCCTCTGTGAGTTCCTCAGCATTTTCAAATGTAATTTCTCGAACAAGTGGTATACATTTTTCAGTCACCCATGTATGTAACTCATCAAAACTATTCAGGTTACCATGGAAAGTTTCATCAGGTTCTGTAGATGTTTTTCTATCTGTTCTGAATACTATGATTGGTTGCCCTGGAAGATTATTGGAATTAATTTGAATTTATTATAAATCCCTTAAGAAAGCAAAACAAGGTAGGAATGAAATAAAGGAAACACAATTAACAGAAATAACTGGTAGAGTAGAATATAGACCTATATTTTCCGAAAGAGGTAGGCAAAAAGGTAGTACTCTCACTTTTAATCAATTATGTTATACATCCTATGTAACAAAGGGTGAGCCATTGACATACATCAGACGTAAATCAACACTATGCTACTATCGGGAATTTCAAGTTAGAAAGACACAGTAATATTTTGCCTAACCTGGAGATCAAACCCAGAGCCTCTTGCTCAACAGTCATGTTTGCTACCACAAGACCAATGAGGCAGTCAAGATATGAATTTGTGAACAGAAAAAATACATTTTAAAAATGATGTTAACATTAACTCATGAGGGCATATAAAAAATATTTTTTTAAAATGGGAATAGGAAGGGGTTTTGCCCTAACAAGATTTTTTTTTACGGCAAATGAAAAGAAAAAATTTGACAAATGAGAAGAGAAGTATACAAGGATTTTTAATATTATATTTATTATAATTTAATATAAGCTGTTAATTATATTTTTTAATTAGCAATATTGTGTGTAGATGCACCACCTGACAATAACCTTGCCAAATTCCAAGTTGATTCACGGTAGGTAAAAGTGTAGGTTAAAATAATAAAGATATCTGTTTGAACTGGAGACAGCATATTAGACAATCTGAACACACAATGATAATTGTTAATATAATACAAGAACTATCTTATCTATATATTGTTTAACTTATATAAGAATAAACAGGATACAAATTTGCACATGTTAAATATTATTTTAGTTTTCGTGATTTTGACAATCCTATGATAACAAAAACCAACAAACGAAGATCAAATATATTCTTCATACTAAAAATATGAATTCAATAACATCACACTTTACTACAGATTTTTCTGTTGAAACTGTATTGCATTATACTAACATGGCAAAAAAAGAGGTTATATAAAGTGTCTTAGATATTGTGTTAGAAATTGTATATATTAACAAGTCACCACCACAGCCTGAATAAGGTTGCATACAGCATAAAATTTTAGTTACACACAGTTCTTGAGATGTGGTATGTGTCATGTATATTCCTCAGAGCTTGTTCATCGAACCCCTCATACACCACATAGACCAAAATTGAGTGTTGTGGCAATATTACTTCTGGTGTTCATGTGCAGGTGAAGTTCTTGGTGACAGACCCTAAGGTTTATCTGTTTTGCTACTGTATGAGAAGCACAGGGAGAAGATATGCAATTTATAAGTCTTTTGTTCCAAAGCAGAATTCTCCCCGTGGCAGTCCATGTTCTCACAATGGAACAGTAGGTTCTATTACAAGTGGTGCATGAACACAAGTGTTTGTCCACTCTATAAAAGCCAGGGTACATGACAAGTGATTCTATCCTTCCGTTATGAAGAAATATAGAACAAAGAATGTGGATGCGAACAAAACCTTGGTGACATACATAACCATCATTCACCAGATAATGCCTTGAGGAGGAGCACATGACATTCCAGTAGTCTAGTTCAAGGGTGGCTACATTAACATTGAGACCAATACCGAGAAGGTTGAACAGTGTAGTAAGCAACTAACAATTTTTACAATACCAATTTACCTTAAGATCAAATTTTCCCTCTTATATGCTCCATGTTACCATTTTTAAAATAATAAACATAGAACTTTGAAAAAGTTTGATAAGCCTGACATGTCTTGAAACACTTGAAACTATGAGTTATATACAGCCAATGAAAGTGATAATTTGAATTTATTTATTGAATCAAACATAAATTAATATAAACTGATATTGTAATAAGCTCAAAAAATGGTACTGTACAAGGTGAAAAATATTAATAGTATAAATTAGCGAAAAGAAGACAGTTCAATTATTTTACACTAACCAGGAGGATGCATTTGTTGTGAAGCATCACCGAATCCAACATGGAAAAGACATTCCTCTTTGAGACTTGCTGCAACTTTTCTAAGGACATCATACTCTGGTTGATCTCTTCTATCCATGTATGCAATAATGTGTCGTTTTTCCTCACTTAAGTTTTGAAGTTCTCTAATAGATCCAAACTGTACAAT